>QNGE01006300.1:0-20423 GCA_008508345.1 Paragonimus westermani | reverse complement strand
GGCCGCGAATGCGCTGGCCGTTTGGGGCTGGTAGGTCACCAACGTACTCATAGTACCCCGTCGGCGAAGAGGCGGCGAGTACGCTAGGCTCAGGTAGGTCATATCCTTATACCTATTCTACTTCTGTTAATGACTGCATCGACCAACATCCTGGTCATTGACAACTAATCCGCTCTTCTTCTGAGAAACTTGAGTGTCTGTGGTCTTCTATCCATTCTTTTATTTGGCTTTGTTGGTGTACTGTATAGTGAGTGGTCTGCCCGACTTTTCATAGTTCAATGAGAAACTTGCTTTTCATCACTATCTTCCCTGAAGTCCACTGCAATGCTTCTTGTATTACGCTTCACAAATCTTTCTTCATACTTCATATCTCGTCACTTCAGTCTCTCTCTGTTTAGTTTCTGAGAGATACGTGTTTCCTTTCCTTATTAGCCGATCAAGTGGCTAGCCATAATTGGCCGGCCGGACACAAAGACCCTACTGGCACACCTCCCGGTCTTATTCCTTCGGGTTTACACTGGATATGTGGTGTGTTGGTGGAACTGCAATTGGCGCACCGCAAGCCAATTGCAGTGATATCTGAGCGCAGGCGTCCTTTGGCTTCGGTCACTGTGACAGGCTAATCCGAATCGGATGCCGCCAACCGTACATACATATGCGTACATATGCCTATGTATATGCACGTACATATAAAAAATCATGTTTATATGCACGTATATATATATGTATATGTGTATGTATATGGATATCCGTGTATACATTTACAGATGTGCATATACATGTGTATATGTGGATATAAGCATACATGTGTGTGCTTCGCTCCGCCCCCATTTAGGTTAACCAGTCGCTCAATGAGAAAATTGCGCTTCAAGTTCATCCGATGTATTTTTACTTCACACGAACTCGCTTTCCACGAGTAAGAAAGAAGGTACTGTAACATGCAGGCCAACCGACTTTACTCCGGATGCCCGTGACTTCGCGGACCAACCTTCGGGCACCGTGGAAGCACCAGGGGACAACGCTCTTCCGAAGTAGGGATTAGAACAACAGTTCTGAGGAGAGAAACAATACGAACAAACATGAGCCGAAGGCCCGGTAAGGTATGCACACGACTTACACAAACGAAAGCTAAGACGACACCTACAACACAGCAGCACGCCCCGTCACACAACTGAAATTCGATTCGTGCGCGCTCGCTGGTTTCGGCTGCGCGTTACAGTACTTCCTCCCTAGGGTGACCTTGAAACAGTTGAAACATCGACCCACACACAACCTGGTTTAAGGTGAATTAATATAACATCCCATTTTTTGAACTAAATCTGTGGAGCGAGCGAACTGCCTACTTTCTTGTTGTGTGCGCCAAAGTTTCATAAACCACAATCGTTTTTCTTTTTGACCACGTCCCTTTTGGTAGCAGGTTTTACGTTTGTGCTAGTTGTTCCTTATTCGTTTTGTATCGCTTGTAATTATCTGCAATGCTCGCCCATATTCGTTGAGAAATAATATATTTTCCGGCAAAAATAATCACGATACTTGAAATGCTCGTTTCAACTCAGTGGTCATTACTTTTTCCTTCGGCCAGAGCTGAGACCAGTAGTATCGTTGGCTGTTGTTTTGACGATGTGCGTAGGTTTTTGTTGAAGTTGCCTTTACATTTTGCTTCGGAGTTAACTGTTCCGTGTTGATAAATGGTAATATGTGTATAGATTTGATGGTATATGTATTGACAGATATTTAACTGGTCTATTAAACGAAATCCAATTTTGTACGTTAACCTGTCCCTTCGTTTTTGTTTTGTTTAGTAGATTACTCATGGCGCCTGTAAAAGCTATTAGAGGACGGTGAGTTTTCAAAATTCAACAAGGTTGAAATTTGCTTGGGTGAATACATATGCACCTACCTGTGTTGAGCACAAAGTCGGGCAGTAGGAGCTTGAAGTAGTGTAATATGTGTGAGTACTACTGAAGTTAAATGATATATGGCATGAAGGTGTATCGAGCACAGTCGACGCCATGGCGGAAAACCCAGATTAGGACTTGTTTAATGAGCTCAGTTCATATACTGTTAAACAGTTCTTGCGACATTTATCGCCAATCACGGTTCCGCTTGGTTAGGCGGAAAACCGGCCTGTTTGACTGTTTCATTTCAAAGCTCCATCACAATCACCTTCCTGTTCGATGCGTATCCCACACATCATCGGCCCTCCGTGAATGAGGTTAAGGATTCAAGGTACCTATAACAGTACATTACCTCAAATATTGATCTGAGGCAGCATGTTGTTGTTAATGCTAGCTACAGAACAACCGTGGATATATGCAACATCCGTCGGCATTCAAAAGCTTATACAATGAGTAAGTTGACCTGCGCACAGTGGTTTTGCAAATCCCGTCTCAGACACACAGTCACGTAGAAACTAATGACGTGCTGCATGTTATCGAATATAACAGTAAAAATAAGCGCATGTACCCCGCATGATAGCAGCAAGCACAGTCGCCGAGACACTTTCCGGATGTGTTCAGTGTCAGTGACACACATGGAGAGAAAGCCTGCAAGCAATTCACGTTATACTACACGTTCCGCATTAAAGTTTAATGTTATATCATCCGTTGGTGACAGACGGAATAGGCCACCGACTATCCCTGGTGCATGGTCGTGTCCACAGTGAAAAATACGCTCCCCTGCGTCAGTCATTTGAAACACTTCGTGAGGCAATGGGTGATTATATCCTTATGGAAACCCTTGTGATGGACGAGATGGCTACCCCAGTGAGAGTAGCAGAAGCTGACTTTAGGTGTGGTATAATGCTATGCTATACTCATGTTTGAGTTGCTGTGAGGAAGCACATAAATTTGTGCGGTTCAGCTCACTGATCTCTATTTCGACAAATTCATTTGGAGGTTACCGTTTTCAGCGTTGCATGATTACTATCGATGAGCTAGATAAGTAAACAAACATTATTGATAACTTATGGTTGAGACTCAACCAAATTGTTGAATTAATTTGTTCAATGAGCCCCAGGTTTATGAATCACTTCATATCCATTTGGCTGTGTACAATGTCTAGGTGGACCACCCATACACAGTCTAATGTTGCTCGTTTAAAAGTCGCGCAAATAATGTTTTGGGTGGTGCAAGTGAGCTGCTGGAAAATCGCAATCCAAATCGTCCAGCTGTAGCTATCTGTGACACCTGATCTTACAGTCAGCGGCCAATGCTGAGGTTTGAGATGCGGTGAACCTAAGGCTGTGAACTTTGTGACATAGTTAACGTTGGTGTTTACGTGACCAACACGCTCAACGCTAATAACGTTGACCAGGATACGTGTTCCGCTGCTGCGCCCTGAATGACTGAACTCGTATAGTATCAACACATGTTATGTGGTGTTATTTGGTAGTTTTCAGTGGGTCCTGAAAGCATACAATACACGGTGTATATCACTGACGGTAGGTGCAGACGCAGTCATTACAGATCCACATGACTACCGTGTTGTTTGTCTCTAACAAATGGTTATATCCATATTGTTGGTTGCTTTCAGGTAAAACTGCACTTATCCTCGGCGCCTCCAATCAGTCACCGGTAGCTTGCTAGATACAATTTTACTAGAATCAACACGTTTCTCCGGTAAATCACTACTACCGGCACTAATCCCTTTCGACCAGATTGCAAAACATCGCATAAGCGATTAGGCAAACTACAGGATTTAACTGCCAGAAGGCAAAGCTGGATCATCAGGGCTGTCGTTGCTCTCGTGCACTAGTCCACCAAATTAGGTAAGGCGGCCTTACAACCGGCAGATGCCCCTCATTCTATCCCCAGTACGAAAGAAAAGCGATGGGGGGTAGTTCTCAGATGGGGATGCTCCGCTGCGATGTTTTAAAGATGAATGACTATCGGTGCGATAACGACCAGCCGATTTTCTAACTGAAACACATCAAAGGTGCTGAAGCATCACACATCTGTTTCTGCGTTGTGCAGATACATCCTCCGTCACCACGTAAGCTGTCATTTCATTGCTTATGCGTTCTTAGCTGAGTTAACATCGAAAACTGCGTTACCCTGAAATCAAACAACCGCCTTGTCCTGCAACACTAGTTACCGCTGTCCTGCTCATATCGAACGGTGGATTCCGTGTCGTTGATGCGTTCTATCGGGTGCAAGCCTTAGTTGTGCTAGTTGACGCCCAGAAGTTGTTGGACACGATGAATAATGCAATGCCTTCACTGTTACGTATCGTTCACATTAAAGATTCCAATGAATCTGGAAGGAAAGCAACAAACGCTGAGGCAGACCGACCGGAATTTTGGAGAACATGATGCACTGCTGTTGTACAACAGACGGCTTTGTTTACTGGTAGCATAGCGCACACATTCGAGAACTAAAAGGTAAGTCTCAAGGCCAGGAATATAACAGACCAGAAACGAATGTCGGAATATTGTGTGTTACCCAACGTGCGTGAATGTGCGTCAGCCGCACAAATGATTGTACGCGTTAATGGTCCTAGGTTAAGATAAAACGTGTACGAGGTTTCACTCATTAAACTACTTCGCAGGCCAAAAGCCTTTGCGACCACAACACTATTATAACACTAGTTGGTAACTTTCCAGTTATCGATTAACCGTCTATCGCGACGCTCACTGTATAATGCACCTGAGCTGATTGCCGCCCATAGACTTATGCGCTTCTGATCACAGGTCGTCGCGTTGTGATCATTGACTGCATATATATGTAAAATTGCGTTCTACTGCCCACTTTTGAGTTGATGAGAATGTTGCGTTGTATTTTAACCGCAATCGCCGGACATGCATTCCGCCCTGCCCAGTCGTTTCACTTTCTCAGAGACGACAGACTACTCATTTGTGGATCTATTTTATTTGAAGAACGTAAATTTTTTTATCTGAAATCAATGTCAGAACGTCTCAAACAAGAATTTTGTGAATGGTTAGTACAGCGTACACATCTACTGACGGAAGTAGAATCAAAACTAGAAGCTATCGCATGAACTCCTAATTGATTGCTCACGAGGTTAACATGCACAGCTTGTCCTCAGGCGAACGTTGTGACCATAAAGTTACATAACGTTCAATTCAAATGATATCACGTATATCGTGGATAGTCAACGATGTACGTTCGACAAATAGTTTTTACCTAACGTCATCTTTTAACCAGATCAAAAGTTTTACCTAATTGGTCAACGTATCTGGCTACTAAATTGCTACGTAATTTTGACGTCCATGAGAACAGTCTTTTAAACATTAGATAAAAGTATTCCCCAAAAAGTGGAAGTGGTCTCCAAATTTCTAGACTACTCGATCCGTTAAAATTTTGGTCGTATTACAAACTCATTCAACAACGGTCAACTACACTAAAAGTTTGTCATCTGGGAATAAAGTCGGGCAATGAAATCCACAGTATTCCAATTTGACACAGCTTTGCAGCACTTCCTAAGCTCAAATAACTGAAACTGATCTACTTTATTGAGTGGCCAACAGTAGTTTTTTACGTGGAACGAGAGGGAGCTTTCTTGGGTCTTGCCCCAGAGGAGTTTTGTTGAATGTAGAGGACGTGTGTAAATGCCCACTGTTATGTTCCAAACTTGACTGTCCACCTCTCGACCACCCAGTCACCCAATAATTCACCGGGAGACCCATCACTTCAACTCTGTCACGGACACGTGCATCTTATCACCAACTTCCAAGGTTAACTAGCTCGAGGTCGACATGGGCTACCGCATGGTCAGACAATCCCCGTTCCTCGGGTGCACCAATTCTGCTGGAAGATTTTCGTCACCGGGCGTTCACCTATTTCTGTCAACACTGTAGTTTTTGAGGCACACACACGTACACAAGCGCAATTACTCAGTGACCCAAATGTGTCTTAGCCGACACATAAGATGCGTCTTCAAGTAATGGACTAAACCCACAGGTGCTTAAATTAACATAGTTTTCTGTACGACGCCCAGAAAGATGTGCCTCTAATCAATGAACACGTGGAGTACAACTACACAATAACTTCACAGCTGTACACTCTGTCAGCGCGATTCTTGCCCTACAACACTTCAACACACATTACCATGTCAATCCGGAAATTGTTGTCCGCACTCTCATCAATCTAGGTAGTACGTTATATTGTGTCGCCCATACTTGTCCACTTTCATTATCGTTTATATGACTAAACCTAGCGTGCGGTCTTCCACAAAGACGTTGAGCAACGCGTGGCAATAAAATAATAGCCCGAAACATCCAAAACAATAGTGGATCGTATTGCCACAGTGCTGTTGAACAAATTAGCGAATTGAATAGTTAGATATCGTCAACAGTTTCGATCGACAGATCAATTTCGGGAAATAGGGTACAATTTTGTGCCGAGCAGACTAAAAAGGAACCATAATTACATAAGACATTCATACCCAAAGGAGCTCTCCCAAGCGATCAGAAGTCTGAAGAACACCGGGAGCGAGCCGAGCTCCAAAATAGGGATGCACACACCACCCAAGCACATTACGATGACCGACAACTGCTCATTCGCAAAACTATCAAACTGACTCGGTAAAACAGAATTGTCTAGCTCAAAATCTATTTAACGTTCAGAAATGGGGGATAAACGTACAGAGCTAAACACTCGGGGCGATGGGGGTGAATCAGATTCGCACGCGAATTTACCTCAGAAGCAGATACATCTAGTTCAACTACACATATATAGTGTTATACAGACTTTCGCATTTTGCTTCATATTTACGTAAAACCCACATTAGTTGTTGTTGTACAAAATGAACATCACCTGTGTAAATTGATTCCAATTGACAATACACTTTGGGTGCTGGCGCCTCGTCTTCTTGGTTCCCCGGTTCCGCCTAGATCGGGGTTGTCTAGAGTGGGCTGTCCACCGGCTGCGTTTTGAACTGACTATTCAGATACATACTCTTGTATTGGGCTAGTGCACTACAAATTGATGGGTTCGTGTATTGACCTAAGTTTCAAGCATTGCCAAGGTTTTACTCGTTCTGCAATCCTTTTCCCGAATTTCTCCCCAGAAATCTTGGTGCTTTTACCGTCATCTATTTTCTAACCCTCCATTGACGTGCCTCTTGGTATCAAACAGGAGAAAACTGTCTTATTCTTATGGTTAAACTTCCAAAAGTTGATAACGGCGACCTCAGACTATAGTTTGTACGGACCGTGGTTTTTTTGACTTTCGGCAAATGCACCCACAGGGCACCATGTATAATAACGTGGTCGCGAATTTATCTACGGCCGTGGCGTGGGAAGCTGCAGGCGTAATATATGAGCGTCCAGCTAAGAACGCTTTAGGTGTCATCAAATCGGTAACCTTTGACAGGACAGCAGCTTCTGACGGAGACAACTTCTGCAAGTCCCTTGCGTTGCTTCATCACATGACTTAGTTGTCGAAAAGCATGCTGCCAACGAACCAGTGTTGCGCCGTCTATGGCTTCCAAACCTAACACGCGAGCTCTGTCACATATTGTCTGCTCTAGACAAAGACACACTGTGGACTAAACCACCGGAGTTGGCTGACGAGATACACAGAAATTGTGCTCCTAAGCAAGTAGCTCAGTTGTAAGCGTCTTGTGGCCGCGACACCTTCCGAAAGGATGCCTCAAACCTGAAGCAGCCTAACCACTTTAACAAAACTACCATCATACAAATGGCTATCAGACAAATGTACGCTCGAAGTCTCGTTCACGGAGTAGGTCGTACACGAGACAGTACAATAGGAGTGTACGATATTACCACCGTCAGTTTGGTACGCGTCGTTGCAATCGAACTTGTTTCTTTCGGAATGTTCCAACCCATACGGGACACTGCCAAGCCAGTCAGTAATGGTGACTATTGTCATTGGCTCATACATTTGTCCCCTATTTTATATATTCGACCGTTCAACTCCCCTGCAATTTCCATATTGATGCAGGCACCGTGGTTAGTAGTATTCCATCTACTCATGACAAACATAACTTAACCTGATATCTCATATCTTGAAGGCCGCTAACCACACCGCCACAGAGGCCTATGAAGAGATACTACTCACTCTGAACCTTGATCTCTACCGGCAGTTCTGATGGAACTTTACTGCTGCAGACGTACTTCACCCAGTTAGCACCGTACACTTTCTCTCCATATTTTGACTGGTGGTGGATGTAAAAAGTCGGAAACTACTGGACCGCACAAAAGCGTTGTGTGTACACGGGAGGGCCACATATATTGATCCAGTGGATTACGTTCGACCTTACCAGAAAATAGTTTTGCAACTCTGCCTTGACAGTTTCCATGCCCCACCCATCAGGCTGACCGTCCAAGTAAAACACGGTAGTTTCCACCTGGACACCACCAAAAGACCATCTGCCATTGCAAGCTATCGGCAGTTGCCATCACATAAACTCACAATCTCCAAAGCCGAATTACAACATCTTTTACAGCCAGTTATCCTTCAACCCTTCAATAGACTTTGGGGGTCACCCTCACATATGTTACCCAAAACCTCCCCTGCAACTGGTATCCACGTATTGATCACCGTGCCTTGACTAACGCTATCGTCCTTGAGGGCCATCCAGTTTCTCAAACGCACTATTTCCCCGTTTGTCTGTACGGCATGACCATGTCCTCAATGCTGGTAATGGTTCGGGCATCTTACCAGATGCCCATGAACCCAGGAGACACAACGAAGACAGCGATCATCAGCAATTTTGGAATTTATAGATTTGTCAGTATGTCATCTTGTTTGCGAAATGCATCTCAGACCTTTCAAAGGTTCATGGACCAAGTTTTTCGTGGTCTGCACATCGTCTTTGTTTACATCGACGAAATTCTCACAGCGAACAAGGATGTATATCAGCACACTTCACGTCTCCGTGCAGTTTTTAAACCGTCCGGTCAGTGTGGCATAACCCCAAACCCGGTGGAGTGCTTTACGGGTAAACTATAGATTTCTTGGGGCAACAAATATCAGCTGCATACCATTCCTTGTGGGAGGTATTTTGATCATGTGCCTTGTAGGCGTCTCTTGATCTGAATAACATGTTTTGGCGTACAATATCCGTCTCATAGATTGCTTTTGTTATATCTTGAAGGCCGCAAGGAGGTAGTCATAAGAGGGCAGCAATGCTCAATACCAGAACCAGTGACCAGTGGGGGGTTTAAAGAAGCGTTCTGGGACCGCTTCTTCTCTAAGTGTACACAGGCAAAGTATGAGATGTTACTGAATAGGACGAGCCCTTCCTGCTAGCTAACGATATCGAGGTTGTTCCCACATTCCGCCAGCCCAGCAACATCGCTCTCTGTCCGCAAACTATACGACAAAACCTGGCGTCATTGCAGTTGACGTGCAACACATGGCTGATGGAGTTCTCGGCGAACAAATCGAGCATAGTTGCCTATGGTTGTAAATTACCCAATGGTTCTTCCACACCAGACGATTATATTATCGATACCGCCACTTCCGTTGAAGATCTAGAAATATGGTTTTCGAATCTCATCAATTTCTCCGAACAATTATGTTTTCGAGTAGCAAATACTCAAAGAAGAGTAAGTTGTATCAGGAAACTAATCACCCCACTGGCTGTGAGGCTGACGCTTTACAAAATGTGCGCTGGAGACCGACTTGGATATTTTTCCTCACTTACTGGCATCTACACGCCTCCGATGGGCTTATGTTAGAAAACCTTCAACGATCATTTGGCGAAAGCTCATTAGGAAACTCTTATTCACTCACAGAAGACAACACGCTCAAAAACTTGCTATTGGTTCACTTTGATTACCAGGGCTGAAGTTGAACCTGACACTTCTTCACAAACTCACTTCTGGACGCCATCACCACAGCGTTCAACGTCCACTCCCCATATAGTCTAGGAAGTAAGGGCTCCATCTCGCCAACCCTGTTATCCGGGAAAAGGTACGCACAAACTTCTTTGTCGCAGAGTATTCCCATATTTAGAAGAAACTTCTGAATGAACTCAGAGCTAGTAACACCATTCAGCATTTTAAAAAGGGTTTGGATAGCTGCCTCAATTTGTCGAACACACTGTCGATCCCTAAACTCTGTGTATCCTCTGACGACCAGTTTTAGTGTGATCCGGGAAAGAATTGGCCGTTAGATGCGTATAACGTACACACTCGTCCTCGCTGTTAAACTCCCCTCGAAAACATCCTGTTTAAAGCAGTTCGTTCTACTCTCATCATCCTCTCACTCCCTCACCTAGCGTTTTATCTAGTGCATACTTACGAAACTGTCAGAAGATCAACATTATTTCATTTATATGCCTTATTGTGCAAGCATTACACGGATTGTTGGGGGACGTAGATTTGGTGCCTATTGACAAATCTAACAAAATGACCTTGTATGACCTACAGTGGGAACAAGCACCTAGAGAATTAACGGGTTTTTACCCCACACGCACATTTTCCCCCACGTATATAAGGCGATTTGTAATATTCCGTTCATCCTCGTAACAACCCGGATTGTGAGGCTTATACGCGTACAGACCGTGATTAATGGTAGAGGATATTGACGGGTTACTAACTGTCACACCAAGTCCTCCAGATAAAACTGCCTAAAATACCTCTCCCGTGAGGCTTACGCAATCGCACGAAAACCTCCATTCATCCCTTCTGCTGTCTCCCCTGCCGCAAATCCCTCGTGCTGGCCACCTGACAACTTTTGTGTTATGAAATATGAATTTCAGTTTAAACACTGATCCACGTAATCCTTGAAAATCACTTCAGAAAAGGGAGGACAGGAGTAAAAGCCATCAAATGCCGCCTGGTGAATCTGTTCAGGCCCGCTGGCGTTACTGAACACGTTGGCATAAACAGCGTATTCACCGTAGGTGAATGGAGGTGGCACACATGTGGCAGGATCAGTGAGACCGGTGATGGTCGAGCTTCAAAGTTCAATTTACCGCAACTTCCTCCCGATAAAAACTAGGACATAGCAACAATAACTAAAAACCGCTTCACGGTTGCCCCCAATAGCTTACCGAAGCGCAAAGACTCTCAGGATTATGAGCCATCTGTGCAAAGAGGCCATCACAGTGTAGCACGTCAGTCTGTTATCGGAGGAGACCACAATACAAAACAGACGTAACCTCTCTAGCCGACTCCGAACAAACTCCCAATCAACATTGCAGCAAGTCCTCTGTTAACAGAGAGGCGACCAGTCACCCATTCCCAGATAAGGATGACACAGACGACGTACAGCGGTATCCCCGAAACAACATCACGGGGCAAGCACCCAAGGGGTCCATCTCAAAAAAGACAAGGTGCACTCAGGATAAAAGGATGGGTATTCTGTATATAAATTCGCAGTAAATGGGCTCAGTTGAACGCCGAAGCGGCAGAATGTGATATGTTTGCGGTCAGTGAAACGTGGCTCAAACAGGAAGTGACGACAGATCGCCTCTGCCTCCCAGGGACCACTTTCCGTAGATAGGATAAGAAGGAAGGCAAGCCCGGTGATGTAGTACTTCTGTTAGTTACCGTCCATTATGCTCAGGTTGCCTTTAACTTCCCAATTTACCGCTGGTGGGATGTGTACTACCGACAAACCAACTCGCGACTCGCATATACAAAAGGTCAGCTGCTACCGATTAGAAAAGATACATGTCACTTAGTACCATGACTGAGATCCCCAATAGGCAAAGCTGAGTCCTACTACTAGACGACCTAAACATACCGGGGTTGACTGAAAGTGTGAGTTCTGTGTGAGTGGTGGTTTTGGAGAAAGGTTCCTGAAATTACCACATAAAATCGTTTGCAGCAACATGTTTGGCAAACTACCGGGAGTAGGCCAGGGCAGGAAGACTCGCTGCTGGACCTCCTGGTGACCAAAAGTGAAAACTAAGTACGCGCCCTAGAAGGCTATGCTCCCCTAGGCAAAGGTGAACATGCGATTCTGAGATCGTGGCGCGGTGCCAGCTGGAAGTCAGTGCTGAAAAAGTGGGCTAGAAACCAGGGAAAGATTGCAATACATGTACTTACGAGAGACGCAGCGACTTTGTAGTGGGCACCGTCTAGCAACGTTGTTTCCCCGAAAAACTGCTGGAACTTAATAAATCTAAATATGGCCACGATACCAGGGAGGCACGCGCCTATGTTTCGCGAACTTACGAGGGTTAGAACACCCTGGTGCAGAGCTGCTGTCCTTGAGGTAAAAAAGGGATGAACGAACGCATGTAAGTGTCTCAACTTCACGAAGAGTCCTGCAAACAGATTTCATTTCCACCTCAAGAACCCATCGTAGGCCCTAAGACCAGACGGTATTCAAACTGCTCTGGATCGTCTCCATGCTGATGTTTCAGCGCGTCCGCTAGCTGCGCTAATCGGTATGTCATTGAACCAAGGAAGGATTGTTGAAGACTGGAAAGTTGCCATTGTGGTGGCCCTACACGAAGAAAACACGAGAGAAAAAGCCATAAACTATCGCCTCATTAACCTCAAATGCGTCAGGTTAAAAGTGTGCGAGAGAGTGTTCAGGGATCGCTTGGATAGCCTTCCGTCTAGTAACAGTCACCAAAACGCTCATTACGATGACTGTGAAAAGGTCACGTTTGTCAAATCTGATCCATTTTCCGGACGGAATAACCAAAATATTACGAGAACGACAGAGTAGCGAACAAGGCTTGTTTTGTGTCTGATCATCAGGCTAACTACGACACAATAAGTATGAAAACAGTGACTAAGGTGAGCCATAAAAACGGTCAGTATGGGTTGTGGACGGCGTGTTCGTTACAAGTCCCTGTTTTAAATCGTGCACCTGATTGATTATGGGCCAGGGAATGTTAAGCGTCCGCACGAACTTCTAAGCGCAGAGGTCAGGGTTGCGCAATCGGATGCAAAGGGCTTCGGCAACGGTCAACATTCGGAATTTCACCATTTTCGATCGATTTCTTGGCACTCGGTAGACAACCCTTGAAACATCTTCATTACTGACAGAGTGGTTGAAGACATTTACATGGGCACCAATCACGCTTGAAAAAATCTTAGTCACACAGCTGTTCTACCACGCAGGATGGTGTTTAGGCACTCTGCCGGAGAATCGCCTTATAGTACGGCCAATATACGATGCTCGACATGAACAATCAAATGAGTACACACGATAACTGGTTGTATAACATGGAAGTGTGTCTTTGAGTTGTGACATGGTAACGGATGTTGAACGGAAACTGATGCACAGTTGAGCGGCAAGGTAGGTTGTTCCGACTGACATTGTTAGCTTTTTGGAGATAATTTCGGCCATGAGATCTCCCTTGAAAGGAAGACTAATAAACGCAAGTTGCCTACTCACAGAGGATGGCTTAAGTTTCAAATCTACTGCCTGCATTGTCTTCTGAATGAAGTGCATTGGGTAGCCATTCTGCATGAACACCTCTTGTAGAAAGTCTAGCTCAGCTTACAAAGTGTCAGAGGTGCAGATCTGTAACACTATACTTGTCAGGCATCGTACGAGGTTTCGCTTTTAATTCAGCGAAACAAAACTGTCGAAGTGAATGTACTGGCCACTCCAGATCTGTTTTTTGTGCACATCTCTTCTCTCCTTACTATGCCAACGCCCAAAAATTTATTTGACCATCGTTGGCTGACTCCTTCGTGAATTTAATATTATTATAGGCCGAGTTGAAGCCATCATAACTCTGTACATGTCAGCAATCGCGTTGACGGCGCAAAAATATCATCATAATAATATCGGTCTGTCTCTAATCATTCTGTCAGTAATAAAGATGTTTCAAGGGTTGTCTACCGAGTGCCAAGAAATCGATCGAAAATGGTGAAATTCCGAATGTTGACCGTTGCCGAAGCCCTTTGCATCCGATTGCGCAACCCTGACCTCTGCGCTTAGAAGTTCGTGCGGACGCTTAACATTCCCTGGCCCATAATCAATCAGGTGCACGATTTAAAACAGGGACTTGTAACGAACACGCCGTCCACAACCCATACTGACCGTTTTTATGGCTCACCTTAGTCACTGTTTTCATACTTATTGTGTCGTAGTTAGCCTGATGATCAGACACAAAACAAGCCTTGTTCGCTACCCTGTCGTTCTCGTGACTTCAGTGAGTGTTTCCGGACGAACTAAGAAATTAGACAATGGGGAGCAAGAAAAAATTGTTACATCGACTTCTGCAAAGCGTTTGACTCAATCTGCCACCGAGTGCGTCTGACAAACTTTAAGTGCTATTGGATGAAATCAGAGGCCTCCGAATTGATTGGTGACTTCTCGTCGGGCAGTACATCCACAGTGTCCGTTGGGGAGGAGTATGGAACTCTCAGAGAGTTCTTAGCGGAGTACCGCAGGACCCTGTGTTCGGGCGTATTACGTTTTTTATTAACGACTCTTTTGACCAGCTGAATATATCTGGCTGCATGTTCGCCGACGATGAAAACACTATAGGCAACCCGAATCGATCAGACTTCAAACGGATCTGAGTAAGTTGGTTAAATGGCTGAATGACTGGCATCTTCCATTTCACTTCGATACATGCAGTAGTTTAATTGGTTTCGATGAAACAAAACTTACTGACTGTTGTGTTTGGCGTGGCAGTTTTCTGCTATTGTTGCTATCGCTTCTCGTACTTGACGCGCGTAATCGTGCTGAATTGTACGCGTATGTGCATAATTGACGCCTTCGTATAGGAGGAAGACGCGTGGTTTTTATAAATGCGACGTTGTTTTGCCAGTCTTCTGTGATTGTGTTATTGTGAGTTCGATGCGATTGATTGTTGTGTTGTTGTTCGTTGTCTTTTTGTGGTTTTTTCTGTGGCCCGTTTGCATGTACGTTTGTGGAGCTGTGTTGTTGCTGCTGTTCTTGTTGCTTGTGTTAGTGTGTCACTGTTGACGTGTGATTTTCTATGATGTTGCCTCGTGTTTATCGTTCTTTGTTGTGACCGTTACTAGCAGCGAAAGCTTGCCGTTTGATGAACATGCTGGTTGAGGCTGGTTCACCTGTGGGTGTTGCTTTTGCGTTTGTTGGCTCGTGCATCGGTCATTCGTGTGATCGTTGACAGCGTTTTTTGGTATGTATATCAGTGCATGTGTCTAGTTGCAGATTTATCAGTTTTTGTCTGTGCGTATGTATGTAGATGTGTTTTAGTTTGTTTGCATATTTTTGTAGGGCTGGTTGGTGTATGGGACTGTTCACTGGCTGTGTGTTTGTCTATCTTCGTTCTTGATCACCTGACGTGATTCTTGGAATTAGGAAAATGCAGATATGTAAAGTGATTGGTTGCGTTTTGCGTCTGTCCTTGTGATCATGTTCTGTTCCTCTGTGGGTGTCTGGTATGCTGTTTTGCGTATAATCCGATTTGCTGTGCTTATTACGCGGTTGACCAGTTACTGTTTGCAGTCATGTGATGAGTTGGTTGTTGGTGTACTAGTTATCCATCTTTTTGTGCCGATTCCGTCCTATGGTTCTACGTGTTTGTTTACGCTTTTGTCCGTGGGGTTGTGCTCCAGCTGTGTTACTGTGTAGTATTCGTTGCGTTTGCGTCTGTACCCTGTTTGTTGTTGGTGTTTGCCTTAGCCGTACTTTGTGCGGTTCCATGCGTTGCCTTCGCCTGTGCTTTGTTGCTCATGATATCTTCATGATCTAGCCGGTGTTTGTGTGTTTGTACGCACGCTGTCTCTCAGCCTGTGTCTGTGTCGCGACCGGTTCCAAGTTTCCATATCACGTGACATGACCTGGACGCTTCCTCAGTGGTGTTCGTCCTTGTGTGATCTTTGCATATGCCTGACGTCACTGTCTGCGATGCATACAGCCTATGGCTTGGAGCGGCGTACACATTGCATTTGGCTAGGCTGCGCACTCATGAATTTGCGTAGTTGGCGGATGTCGATGATGGTTTTGCGGTTAATCGGATTTTTTTGCTTTAGATGTACGTCCGATTGTGACGGTGTGGGTTGTTCTACGTTTAATCAGGTGGATAGATTGTTTCTGCATTTGCGCGGTCAACTTTGGCTTTGCTTCGGATATCTCTTGGCGGAAAGAGTTCGCGTGGATTATGTTGCGGTGGCGTGGTCGACTTTGGTACGGTTAGTGTTGGTTCTTATGTTGTTGGTGTGTTAACATGGGTACACATGTTTGACGTCTACGCTCACTTTGTTTGTTGGTTTGTTGTCTTTACTCTCTTTACCTCGCACCGTACACAAGTGTATCAGGTTTCCATCGCCCCGACTGAGTTGGCACTGTTGAATGGCATGGTTTTTGGGGTTGATGTTTTGTTTGTATGAGTAGTTTTGGTGAACTGGGCGAATGTTTGATGAGTAGAGTCAGACGTCAGCCAGATAGTGAGCGCAACTTTTTGTTGATTACGAAGATGTTCGTTTTAGTTAAGTTATTTTGTGTTTTGCTGTGCAATTGGGCGTATTCATGTTCCGGTTGTTTTGCATGCCGCAACACTGATGTGTTTGCGCTATTGGTATGACGGTGTGACGACTACTGCTGCGTTTGAATTGTGTTTGCCACCATGGCGTGGTGGTCGGCCTTGTGTGCTGCTCTAATCCGACAGGCTGTGATTACCGTGACTTCGGTCCTTTCAGGTTCAATCTGTCAGATTGACTAAGGGAAGGCAACCAGACTAAGATATATGCGTTCGTCGTGCATGATGGCGGTGTGTTGTGGTTTGGTTCCACTCGATGTTTGTTTCAGCCTGATCTACTCCCGTGTATGTGTGATAGATTTGTCCATGCATTACTATTATCCGCGTGTGGATGTGTTGAATTTAATGAGGCGTCACTAACGAGCTTGTTCAAAATGACCGATGCTGATGAGTATGTATGTGTGTCGCCTGCCGCATTACGACGTAGGTTTCTGAGCCAGAGGCATTGAATGGATATCTCCAGTTTGCAAGCTGAAGCGTTCTCGTGTGTGTGTGATTTCTCACGAGCAGCAACGACAGTTCTGTAGGCGTACATTTGGGTTGATGCTCCTCTCCTCTGGTATAGCTTAGTCGTGAGAGAGCATCTCATTTTGAAGTCAGAATAACTTGGAGTTGAAGCGATGAAAGGCTTATCGGTGTGAGACTCCGAAAATTCTGGCTACCCGTCGTATGTCCTGTGAACTGAACTGAATTGACTGATGTACTGGCCTTGAGGAGAACAAAAATACGCTGAAGCATGTTCATCGAGCTGTTACGGAAACATTATTGATCTTTCAAAACGTCACCTACGGGTGTCGACTGGGGACTCTTGATCTTTATCAACGCGAATGCGGAAACCTCTAATCGACCAAACCCACACTTAGTTTCTTTCCTGTAGGCCCCGCAGAGGAGTTGAAAAAAACGACTCGCGAGGTCGCGGGAAGAAAGCTGTAGAATTCTGTTAAGCAAAGTATTTTTTCTCGCAGAATGGTGGTTTTTCAGAACATGCCACCACCGTTCGTTGTTAATGCCACCTATGGGTTAGCATTCAAGGTGTTTGGGAACCGCATTTCCTTTGCCGATGTAGTCACTAATAATTGCTGCATTGTTGATTCCGCCTCTAGAATACTATCTTTTTTGATGATATCGTGAACCCTGAGAGCGGTACCACGCCAGTATTCCCATTGTTACTTTTCAGAAAAACTGACATCTGCATGACTTCAGATGAAAACTGAATCGACCCGAGAAACGTGCTCGCCCATCTTCGCGCACGTGTATCAACCCGTAAATCACCAAAACAACTGTTGAAGCACACGAAAGTACGCGATGGAAAGGTGCGAATGACAACTAGAGCTCTACCATATGGAATAATGAACGGATGAGATAGCAACACTACCCGCCAAAGTAGGCGAATTTCGTCGAGAACCCCCAACGACCTTCAGACTTCAGAAAAGCCTTGCAAAGATTGCGTGGAGATTTCAGCCGCAACTATTTAAACTTACAAAACGTGGTCTTCAACGCTGAGATGGTGAATCCTCAGTTTACACCATCCACTGAAGTTGCATCATTTACGTCGGTACAATAACTGTGCAACCAGTGGTTTGCGGCAACTTAATATTCAAAAACAACCGTGTATCTAAATTCGACTACCACATTTGTTCGTGGATGTTCTTGGGGACAGTAAACTTTGAAGTATCAGTGGTGACTATGAACCCAACGTATTTTCACTGCATTCAGGGTTTGAAATTGCCAACTGGTATGCCTGACAATCGTTCCAGCCGTGTGTTGAAGTGACGATCACTCTTGTTCGGTCATATCAGGAGTGGACGCCCAAGGAAGGCAACTGGTGTGAAAAAAGAGATCGAAAAATTGACTTAGGCCAGTTCGTCCTGGAACTTATGTTGAAGTTTACTGATGAGTAGCCGGGGATTTGGTTTATTTTCAAGTTGACCANTCACAAGCGAGAGTGGTTGAGCGTTCAGATTTGATGATTCGGTCGTGCCTAATGTGAGGTCAATGGCGCAGTGGTTAACACGGTTGCCTCGCGATTGGAATGGCCGCTGTTCAAATCCCGGTCGTGGCAATGATATGCACTACTGACGAGCTCTAATAAGAGCGAAACTCGAGTCTAGTGCTTCTTTTCGAAAGAGGCTGGCTGGAAAGTCCATCTGAATGCGAACGCTGCGATCAAATGTGAGTGATGGTCAACTTGAAAATTATGTTGAGGTGTTGTGAATTAAGGTATGGGGAGCCGCGGGTTGACTGCATGCCTTACAGACAGCCTCAAACTTCCAACCCCCAGAAGATTAAAATTAACTTCGGTTTCAGTCACGCCTGACCGTCGCCTGAACTTTGACGCGCATAGTCAACGATTGATCACGCCCTGCGTAAACCTACAGTGTTCTGAACCCAACCACTGGGAAGTTTTTCCAACTATTTTTCTTCCTCTCTGAAAACCCAGCATAAAAAGGAACGTCTGCTTGAATGCCAGATTACCAAGCAGCTTAACTTTTTCCGGATTGTGTGCCCACTACACAATCAGGCACTTGCAGGTTCTTTCTGTCTGACTGTTGTTTGAATGTGTCCACTCCAGGCGTTCGCGGTGTTTTCGCCTCGGGAATGTGTGTTTGACTTCGTGCTGAAATGGCGTCCGCGGGTGTGTTTCAGCTTGATATGCCTGATGCGTCAAATTTTGAGGAAGGAGAGGAAGTCTCCGACGATTATCACCCATTAACACCCGGAATTGAAGTATGTACAGTGGTGGATTGAGCGAAAATGATATTTTAACAGGATGATTTTTTGGAGCATGGTCCCCTCAAACCGGAGGAGTACGGCAATTTCCTGTCTGTCGATGTACGAATTATTTTCCAGGTTGCATGACCACGTTGAGACCGTCGAAATATGCGAAGAAACTGTCAATCCTGGCCAGCCCAAGGTCCGGCCACACGACTTTCAGCTCCTTAAAGTCCTGGGTAAGGGCGGCTACGGGAAAGTATGTAGTGGTTCGTTTTGATGATCTTCAGGTGTTCCTGGCTCGAAAAATTGATACCGGGCAAACATACGCAATGAAAGTGTTGAAAAAGGCTTCCATAGTAACGAACGCGAAAGACACTGCTCATACAAAAAGTGAACGTAATATCCTGGAAATGATCAGGGTACGAGGTGTTTTTTTTCTAATCTCCCGTCAGCATCCGTTTCTGGTACAACTGCACTACGCGTTCCAATCTCCAGGAAAGCTTTATTTAGTCCTCGAGTTTCTTGCTGGAGGCGAGCTCTTCATGCAACTAGAAAAAGAAGGAGTATTCATGGAGGATCAAGCCAGGTAATCTTACACAGGTTGATCATTTCCATCTTAGTATGTCTGAAGCGTTACTCTGCTTCACCCTAACTTCAGACATACTGAAAGTCTTGGTTGGTGACTAAACTGTGCTCCACTGGACATGTTTCAGTGTTTGCTTGCGGTATAGTTGGGCAACAACTGATTTCGGGAAATAGGTTCTGGCGGCCTGCGCTTTGTATCATTTTATTGGTAGCTGCGGGTTTTTCCGTGTTAGTCATGAGCTATCCACTGACGGTTCGACGTACACCTTAGTTGTGATGGGCGTGGCAAGTAATGCAAGTGATCCACATTGGTTAGCAATTTGGGACCGGTCATTAAACGCTTGCCATCTTAATTACGAAATTCGGAGTTACATTTTAGGCTCCTAATTCACTGTATGTACCCTGTACATTGTACCCCATCGCATTACAACAGTCTCGTACCAGGGTCGTCACATACGCGTGTATTTCGGACATTTGAGAATGTCATTTATTTGATGGTATTTTCCAATTCGTGATAGGCCTATACTGGTGACATTTATGTATGTATGAGTGCGCCGACTTTCATACGGTTCGTCGAGCCCGAGCAGCTCAACAGATGTAGAGCTACCAAGAACAATGAGGCAGGTTTTAACGAATGTCAGTTTCTTATCAGGAGCTTATGTTCGGCATCGCTCCTGATCATCACCATCATCATCATAATTATCAAAGCAGCCATGAGCCTGACCAAAAGGTACTGTGGCTCG
>QNGE01006299.1:0-33175 GCA_008508345.1 Paragonimus westermani | reverse complement strand
TGTGCGGCATGCATGTTCAACAGCGATTTAGCTTGTGCCATCACGAAAATACCTGTCTGAAGAACGCAGCCAATTGCTAGTAATCCGTCGGTTTGTGAAGAAGCCTCGCTATCACACTACAGCTGGATAATCACTGTTTGGATCAAACAGGCAAACAACTGGGAGTTTTCAGCAGCTTGCTACTCAGTACCAGATGTCACGTTGGTCTGCGAGACGGTGGCTGGATTGGCAATGATGACAGGATTCCTCGACCAACTCAGTGCATACAGACGCGTCCGGATGCTCTCGACAGTACGACCTAGGAAAAGTGGCACGAGCCGGTTATGGAGTTTGCTTCGAGTAGGGCACGACAGGGCAAGCGCATCGGCATACTTGATAAGGGAAGCCGATTCTATGACATCCACTCCAATGACTTTTGACGAACTTCGTTCTTCAGTGGGTTCTCTGCAGTATTATTCTCGAATTATTTCTCATTTCGCTGATATGGTAGGACTTTTACTTGATCATCTCAAAATAATTTTGTTTGTACTGACTTATGTGAACGAACTCTACGAATTCTGTTATACTTTCTGTCATCCGTTGCAATACTACGTACGTTTTCTCCGAAGTTTCCATCAACATTAATTATTGCTGCGTCCCCAGCGGATGTTGAAGCTATGCTGAAACAAGAGGGTCACCCTGTTATTTGCACTCCCAGACGCATTAGCTTAACAGAGTGTGGATACGGGTAAACACAGAAGAAAGCATTGGCGGATTACTCTGCAATCACCAGGCTTCACAAATACTTGTTCGGCGTTCATTTCACTATGGCTATTGATCATGAAGCCTTTAAATTCATTTACAGCCCGAACAAATCCCTTGCTAAGTCTTCCGTGGCAGTTTTTCAGCAACGGAGTGTTGCCTTGGATGCGCATTCATGCAATATCCAGCATCATCGTGGAAAATTCATTCCGCATGGTGACTATTCATCGCGGTATCCTGACCCCGGAGGGGATGATGACTCAGAGTGTTTATTGACTCTGAAGTCATTCGTGACACTCGAAAATACTGTCATGTAATCTTGGCTTCATTACGTAATGATTAGAACCGGGGTGTTCGGCAAAGAGATTCTAAACTTCAAAACGTCGAGATGAACTCCCTGTTATTCCAGATGGACTATTTTGCATTGGTGGTGGAACAATTATTCCAAACCACGATCGGCTTCACGTAGTGGTTTACCACCCGACAGTTTGTGGATTGAAAAGATTAAATCATTGGCCCGTCTGACTTGTTGGTGGCCAGAGTGGAATGCTCATCTGTTCAACATTTCTGAAGGTTATGCTCAGTGTGTACGAGGAGCGTAATCGCACTAATCAAAACGGACACCTTCCAATAACCTGTAAAGCCTGGCAACGAATAAATCTTGATTAATGCGATCTAATCTTGGATAAATACTACGCCTTGAGTATCTCTGATTCATATTCACGTTGTCTGGGAGTTTGTTTCACGACGTCAGCAACTGGGGGCTTCAGTCGATAAGGAGCTCAATCTGCGTTGATCGCTGACAATGACACTCATTTCACTGTAAAGAACTTTGAAGACTGGCTGAGAAAGGAAGGTTTCCACAGCTGCTTGCAGCATCGAGGCATCCGCAAACCAATAGTGCTGCTGAGAATTTTTTGCGTCTTCTGATAAGTCTGAACAACTCTATCGGGTAATCTAATTTCGAGGAACTGGGAAATAGTGTAGATAACTTTTTGATCTAGTATCGAAATTCCGACCATTCATTAATTGGGAGTAGTTCAGCTAAGCCATCAAAAAATCTTCAAGTTGATCATCATCAGTTATCAAAAAAATCGTGTTATGAGATTGGGTCCATTATATTTAAAGTTATGGAGGGATAAAATTAAACACCTCATTTTCTCACGGGCATTCGAAACGGTGGATACGCCTTGATTAAAAATCTAGTTTTTCTCGGGCCACCAATTTAACTTTTACGCACTTCTTTTAATCAACTGAAACCTAAGCATGCTCAACCAGCCAACAGTGAGTCCATGGAAGGACTGACACTTCGCACTGTAATCTCAAAAGAAAGTGAGAATATTCGTGCATTTATACTATGGTCCCAGATTCAAGCCGCAAGATGTAATTTCGGTGACCATCAACAAATTCACTTAGGAGATTGATTAATTGCAGGTTGGCAAAGGCCGTTAATGACTTCTTCATAGTGGTAATTACTGTTAGGCAAGGCATCTTCATAGCATGCTAAGTTTCCTTGTGAAGAATTTCGAAATGTTAACGTCGCGGCGAGCGAAGAACCAGCTGTGTTCTGTATAACCAAAATGGCTGAGAAGCAGATGCATCAATAGCAGTGTTAGTTTAAAAAGGTAACTACCCGAGAAATACAGCATTTGAATCATGTCAGTCTAATGCAAACTCTGCCTAAATGTAGTCATGTGGTTATGCACAGCCTCGACTTATATGCCCGTTCTACCACTCCATATAGCACAACTGTGTTGGAGGTGGTTGTAGCCAAGTCGTTTACTGTAATTCGAAGATGTATCGCAAAGCTAGTCCATCACTGTTTGGTTCGTACGCTCAGGTTTCCCCGGCCTTTCACCGACGCCATTGAGAAGTCGTACTGAGAAAACAGTGAGTCTGCAGACAAACTTTATTTATTGTTTTACTCACCGTACATAGTGGATTTCAATGCAGTGATCAAATGCGCTAGGAAGATGGACGTGAGAGGGCCTCTGGCACACCTGCAGAACAACCGCCAGAAAAAACGAATTTCAACAGAAACTCCAGTCAATATTCAGAATTGAAACAAGCGTCGCACTGCTTGAGCGCTGTTTCCAGAGGCAATGGCTAAAACACCGTTATTTTAGAGGATATAGCTTACGGTATTGAAGATGCCACGGATTCATTACACAGACAGGAGTAAAGTTGCGGTGCCCGCGCCAACGTGTAAGCTTTGATGTCAGTGATTTTAAGTAACTTTTCATTCGCTAGGTTATGTGAACAGATACGGTAGTAAGGCCACTCTCACGTCATGAGGAGTTTAGGGCTTCGAAGTTGTCGAGGGTGGCTTTACTATGTCTGATTCAATCTTGAAATACCACAACAACAAAATGCATAACTACCGACTGCACGGGCAACGATGTTTTACTTGATGTGCTATTCCACTATTGAGCACAAGCAATCCCTTTCGTTGGCTGGAGTCATATATTGTTAGTTATCTGTATGGGGTGTATGTAAACAATATACTCTCATCCTGAAATCCCGGCTTCTGCGGAGTACCAGAAGCTTCAATTATCGGCTACCTTTTATTTTTGTAGATATCACCTTTCTTTCTCTTTCGATTAGCTGCTGCCATTATTTTTTGCAAGCCTGGTCAAAATTTGACGATCTGTGAACGCTCATTAACGGTTCTGCTTTTCTACAGTGTGATCTTAACCTTTTGTTTGATTGGTCTTGAGTGAACCGGGTGGAATTTGTTGCCGGCATGTTTGGTTATGCACATTCATGACCTTGACCACCACTCGTTACCTCGATAGATGCTCGCTTTTGATTGTTCATGCCAAGAAGGGTCTAAAAAGGATAACTAATCCGAAAAGCTTTAAGAAGTTCATGTCCAAGCTAACAGCTGGTACGTCCACACCAATGAACTGTCAACGGAAAGCACGTGCCGAGTTACATTCAGCGTGAGCCATCTGGTGCCAATTATACGTATTCAGGTCATCTTAGCAGTTTGACGTTCGAAGGGTGTCAAACGAGGAATGTCCTCTTTTCTAGGAGGTATTTCATTTGGTTGCCGATGTCTATTAGGAAATGCAACCTAGAATTCTTGTCAGCTTTAAAAAAATAGGCAACCTAGGCAGGACTTCCAGCAATAGTTGTCCTCATTACTTACTAGCAGATGAGAATAAGTACCGTTTAACGAATTCCAGTGCTTTGGTCTCGATTCTATGGTGATACCAGCGATATCCCGCTCTTGAACGTGACCTATAATGGCTAATTTTGAAGGTTTTGAAGGTTTCCTGCATGTGCCCCTACCTGATGTATTTTGTTGGTGAGGTTCTCAATGTCTGGGTCGGTGAATATTGCAAACTCATCCAGGGACCTTGTTGTATTGTTCGGCTATTCATTTGATTTCCCTTTTTATTTGGTCTTCTGATTGGTCACAAACCCTCTAAGTGTGATTTGTTTTGTGACCGTGTTGTCTTCAGAGTGAGCGAGATAAAAGAGCTCCGTCCAGAGGCCAATATTTTCTCTGTGTTCTCTGTGTTAGCCTCGGGTGGTTGGGTTGGCCGGGAAGTTACAAATTAGTCTTGCATACTCCGTATTCCCTGATTTATTACCAGTGACCGTCGTTCCGTTATACGCCGTTTCACTAACCGTTATTCCGTCATCTGTCTACGCGCTCGTAGACCGTTGATCCATTAACAACGCCTGTGCATCCAGAGGTGGCGCATGAGTTTACTATCGGTCCAGTGAATTTTCTCCATTTAGTAAAGCAACGTTATCACTAATATTTCTTGCTCGCTCATGTAAAAACATTACCCACAAAACTCAATATTATTTATGGAATAGAGCCGTCCTAGATGGTTGGAAGACCTGAATGACGGGTATTTCCCGTCTCGGAAGCGGCACAACATTATTTCTTCATTCGCTTTTATCGCTAAAAACAAAATTACTTAAAAAAAACCATATTCAAAATGCTTACTTAAACGGGCTACTTGGAGATCCTTGAGTGTCGGATATGCTTCTCCATCAATTTCTAATTCCAGGTCACTCCAGCCTGAATGGTCATATGATTCTGTTTCAAAGCATGTATGTAACTGCCTGTGTGCATAAGTATTCCTGTTCCAAAAAACAAACGACTACTTGTATATCAAGATGTGTATTTGTGTATTTCTTTATCTAGCATGCACGGTTGTGTTTGAATTGTTCTCTTACATCAGTTAAGACCTATCTCAAACGGACACATCTACGGAGGAACGGACATTACATGCAATGAAAATTGGAGTTGCTATGACCTTATTTGGACATAGTACGAAGGTTAGTGTCACAGAAGATAGCAGATACAAGGGAAGTGGGTGAATATTGTATGATGTGACAATGAAATATGGCTTTACATGTAGAGTTACTGGAGTCGACTGGAAGAGCTTATGGTACAGCAATTACCCTTTCCATTATCAGACCTTGACATTCAGTAATTTGACAAATGTGGCCACCGTTGCTTATAATTTGATTGTGATGCCCGATATGCAGTTCGTAAAATTGGTTGATGAGTGTGTATTTGTTGCTGGGGGTAGTTTGTTTGTTGGACTATTCGGCTATTGTACCACAACTGTTCGTCACCCAGTTCATAACCTTTAGGATGAGTACTGCTAACACCGCTCACACCACCATCATCATCGTTCAACTTGGCCACATCAACAAAACGATCACAAGCACCACGAAGTTGCCGACGATGAAATCTGACTAAACGGCGTCGCCAACTAGGTCTCCAAGGTAGCAGAGCTGTTTTTATGGTAAACAACAATTCTTGCCTTCCGTTGTGCAAGTGGCTTTCAAAGTCCGTTACGACAAGATAGTTGATACCCAATTCCATCTCTGGACATTTGCAACGAAGTTCGTTGAGTCTAACCCAGACTGGAACCAATTCACTGCTTTTATCCTCCAAATGTCTTTCAAAATCTCCGTTATCATTCATTTCTGATGATGTCTTATAGATTGTTCGGGCAGGCCAATACAGGGCACGAGTACCGCTGAGAGCCAGATGGTTAAATCTCCAAACTTGCACAACAAGCATTTCAAAGCGAGCGATCGTTCCGTGTAATTCCCTGGATTTGAAGGTAGCTTGAAATACTATTAATCAAAAATGAAAACGATATTTATGTTACATTCAAAAGAAGCAAATTAACTGTTACTTTTAAAGGATTTTTGGTCCTCAAGAGTTTCTATCTGACAGTGTAATATATCATACTAATCATGAGGAGTGAAGAACCTGGGATGTAACAAAATTCCCACACGTTGTCCGTGTTGTGTTCGGGGCAAGTTTACGTCAAGTGCCATTTTCATCTAAGAAGATGTAACTTTAACAAGGTCGTGTGGAACACATCAGTGAACGAATTGGCAAAATGTACACAGGTGTGGGACAGCCATTTGTCAGGGTTGTAATGAACAATGAACAATTAATACTGAGATGAAAGAACACTTCAGTAGAGATTTTGTTCGGTCAAGCAGAAGATGAGCCATATGTGAGCGAAGTGAACCCGTGTGCGTTGAGATAAGGCAGCGAATCGGGGTAGCAAACGAATACGCCTTAATACCGAGTGACTCTAGGCTTAAGAGGTGAAAAGTGTTAGAGGGAGATGAGAATTGAATACTGCCAGCAATTACATGAAATGTCACAGAGTGCAAGTGTAACTTTCAGTCATCTCCAGGAAGGCCTATGCAAATGACTGAAGGCAAGTACAGGATATACAAAATAACACAATGGCATATTGATCTTAAAACTGACTTGTGAAGAGTTAATAGCATTTCAGGTCTCTTTACTCGTCATATTATCAATGAATACAGGAAGCATACGAAGAGGGAATATTAGTTCAACAACGTTATCCTTTGCGAGTAAAATGGCCACAAATTTCACTGCACCTGTACCAGCTTTTACTAAAAACATATGATAGATATCAGTTCATATCCAAGCCGGTGTTAATCGTCTATTGGTGCATAGCATTTACGATTTTTGGGACGGTGATGTAGCGTCACTCAGTCTGCTAATCTGGACGATGCTGTTGGAGGCAACCGGGAACAACGTTTGATAGCACCAAACACGATGAACAATTTACACTGAAATGTACAAATAACTCTGGATAAAAAGTGACAGGTATTTGCTGTTTCTTGATATCCCCAATGTCAGAACTTCTGCTGGAACAGTACATTGATTTAGATGAGACGGTGTTGCGGAAAATTCAGGCCTTCGCTGAATCCACAACAGCGACAGAAATAGCGTGCCTAAACGCTACAAGCGCCCATCGCGTTCAGCTACGTACCCAGCCGAATTCCAGATTTACCACCATTGGATCCCACCTTTATCACGAAATTCGCCAGACTACTTACAAGTAACACAGTTACAGTGCTCACCGGTGGCGATGAAGGATTTAAGAGTGAACTGACTGTGAAATCTGTCTGGACAGTCAGTCTCCTAGATTATTTCGTGAATTCCGGAAGTCACAGTTGGTAGGGTGGATGTTTGAGTCCAAGTTTGAAAGTTTTGAGCTTCCGACTTAACTCCCTGTTCATCGGGTAAACCATTTTCGTCGTCTGGGGATGTTATTCCTGTTGTTTGTTTGAGTTCACCTGAATTTCAAATTCCTAGCGTTTGGATTACACCTAAACAATGTAATCTGTCGAACCGCTTACGTGAAACACAATTTGCTGACTGATGTTTCACAAGATCACGTTGACTGATAGATCCTTGTGTATATGCAGCTTGATACCAATCAGTGATAAACTTAAGCTGAACCAAACGCTATACGACCGGAATGCATACGTGAGTTCTAAGTACATGCTTATAGCAGAACAGGATAATTTATGGTTTGCCTTTATGGACAACCGCTATATTTATCGTTTCATTAAGAATTTCATTCAAGAAGTTTAACGAGAATCGAACATTTCACACGGTCCTCAATACACGGTGAATCTAAGTCTTCCATTGGATTGAATAGAAGACGAAGACAACACGGGTGTGCCTACTTCAAAGATCAATCAGACATATCTTGAGTGACATCCATTTAGTAAAATTTTGCAGAAATCTTCAAATCCCAATACTCCCAGTCAAACAGCCTCCACTTCAGCTCACCAAATCACACACTATTAATCATTATCAAGTGGGATACGGTATCTTCTACATTGTCATAATCTAGCTTCAGTTACAGAGTAAGGTTAAGGAAAACGTGTCAACCCTGGGTGGAACCCAACTCTGGAAACGGATCACTCCGGTGATGAGAGTCGCTACCGTTACCGAGTCTAACAACAGCACGCCGCAGCTATTTCACCGTTTGCCGCTCATACACCACCAACTGTACACGATTAATGGGTTCAAAGCCAACTATAAGACGACTACTACCGTGTTCCATGAACGCCTGTTAACACCCATCTAATAAATTCGAAATCAACTACCACTTTTTTCCAGCCGTTGCTGGATCTGCGTACAACAGATGATTGATACTTTGCAGAATCTGATTTTGTGGTATGCATTTGATGTGACAAATCCTAAATTCTGCGGTAAACGACTGCAAAGATGCGGCGAACTACGTCTTCGTATAAATTTTCTGCTTCATAGACAACGTGTTTGTTTCATTTGAATCCAGATTAAGAACCTACCAAAATGCCTTACACCACTGTAACCAGATAAGTAAATTTCAGCCCAGGTCAAGCCTGAAGAAGTTGACAATTAATCTACCGATTCAACAGCGTTTCGCGAAAAAAAATGATACTGGGGCATTTGTCGAGATTTAAATTTTAGGAAATGAAACCTGTTGCGTAATAGCAAGCAAGTGATTATGAGTCACAGTCGCACAATGAGTGATTTTATAGTCTTATTAATGCAGTATTATTCATACCCGCATTGTGTAATAAAGAAGACTTGCTAAAACTCCAAGAAGTAATCTGTAGCAGAGAACAAATTTCCAACTTCAAAGACGTCAGGATTGTTCACCATCAAAATATGTCTGGTTCATATGGAGTACAAGCTGCCACCAATTCATACGCTACACATTTACCTAAGGAATGTGGCACCTACGT
Source organism: Paragonimus westermani (assembly GCA_008508345.1). Lineage (NCBI taxonomy): Eukaryota > Metazoa > Platyhelminthes > Trematoda > Plagiorchiida > Troglotrematidae > Paragonimus > Paragonimus westermani. The sequence continues at coordinate 24,382 of QNGE01006299.1, read as the reverse complement.
TGAACGATTCGACAAGCAACGACATAGGGTATCCTCCTGTCATATTAGACCGTTGTTATTCAGAATATAAGTTTTACTGGCCTTGTTGGTGAAACGGTAAAAGAATACATGAGGCATACTATTCGTTTGAAACATACGATAAAGGTCATTTAAATACGATCATGTTCCTTTCCAACAGTTACGAATAGAGCGGAGTGGTGATCCTCGGTAGAATAGCATTTTCGAAGTGAAAGTTAAGAAACGAGAGAGGGGAAGCACTCAACCTTAAAAGCAGAATGAACTGAGAATTTATTCAAGTACGTATACTCCTCGAAGTGGCCATTGTTTCTTGTCGCAGTTCAAATTGGTCAAAACAACCTTTTCAGCGTAACTACGCTTTGTTGAAACGACCTCACTGTGGTTGACAGGAATGTCAAAGCGGTGAGGCGTTTTGTTGGTTTGCTCACAGTTCTCAGACTCCGGGGTTGCCAATTAGTGTGAAGACCGTAAGCTGCTTTATCGTTTCTACGATAATCGGTAGGATAATGTTATGTAAATGTTCTTATTCGTGACGTCTTCCTAATCTTTATAACATGATAAGTCACAAGCGACCAAATGTTTCAATAATTCTATGTGGAGACAAGTTTTGAATTTTATAGTCAAAAGAATTTGTGGTTTCCATACTATTGGTGAGTTTCTAACACCACAAAACATCTGTTTCATTTTGAGTTATGAAAACTTTTCAATGAAGAGGAAATGTTTTACTGATCACCGGCAGTATTAGTTGATTACTAAGCAAACGGTTTTCAGTTAATTAATTATTGATTGGACAACTTATTATTTACAAGTGGTGTCACGTTCTCCTTTTTCGAACACCGACTTTCTAAACCATATATTAGTCAATACCTTTTCACTGGCAACTTTTAGTTTTGATGAGTGCATCAGTTTAATCAATAGTGCTTTTATCTGCACCAAGGATGAATATGTACCGACCAATGATCAATGAGTGGATGACTTACAGGATTTTTTGTACATGTCTAGACGACCATTTGCATTGCACGTTTTGTATATTTCAAGAAGGCCCGACATATTTGGCGAAACTCAGTGATCTCATGCAGAGATGACCTAATTATTTTTGTCCGTTGGGATGAAAATGAACTGTCACTTCCGATGAAACACTGACACGTGTTTCCGTCACTCAGACTCATAGACCATAAGGAGTACCAGAATTTTACGCAGCAATTTCGTCATGTTGTAAGGGGAAAATTGATGATCGACAACTACTTCTAAGGCGTCTCACACAAACAAAAATCGGCTATCTCAAATTACCTGAACAGACACGATCAACCTAAAATGTAGAGCTTGTCATCTGTAGTTTATATATGTATACATATATACACGTATCGGGGTTTCGTGAGTATTTTGAAAGCAAGAATTCCGTTCTTATCAGCATTGTTTTATTTACTGTTTGGCCTGGTACACATTGAATGACTTTGTTCATCAACATTCTGAAGTAGACAGTTATGATGCTGTTTTCTTATCTATAATATATATCGCCTAGTTACACAATCCCATTTTTTAATTTTTGTTCCAATAAATATGTGAGAATACTTATGTTTTTCATGTAGTAAAAATGAACACAGAATTAGTCTCAGAATCGACAGCTAGGTCCATTAACACAACGGCACGTGCTGACAATGTTTGTTTCTATCTGTAATAAGCCAAATGGGAGTGATGACTATCTGGATAGTTTCAGTTCGCGTTGCAGCTGCCATGTGTGTGACGTTTCTTCTCTGACCACATTGTAACATTTGACTCTCCCTACCTATGTGTATCTTTTTCTAGACATAATTTATTAGAAGCTAGATTCTAAAATCCCAGAGATGAGTATTTTTATTCATAGCACTTGTTTTTCAGTTCCTCTCGACAGTAAAATATAAAAATTTGAGTGATTACTCGTAAGTAACCGGTTGTTATTTAAAAAGGTCACTTGCTGACAGTAGACGAAAGAGTTGTTGGCCTTGTTTCGGTACGATCAACTTCCTCTTGAAAACGACTGATCAGATCAGCACTACAAAAGTTTTCACTGTCAGAATGATCTGAGCAAAGAAACTGATTTGGTTTACAGGAATATTTCAGCCAGTAACTGTACTCACTTATGTTAATTATCACTGGAAAATGAGGTGAAATTCTGGAGAAAGGAACTCAGATATTTTCTGCTATTCAGTCTGTCCACAGACCAATAAACCTGATAGAGTTAGTTCGCTTGAAATGTTTTATTTCACTGCATACATTGAAAAAAAGGAAAAAAGATTATCCTTCCTGATGATCTACCTCGGACAATTTTTTGATGTTAGGTTGTGTGCCTGCTTAGACTCATCAAATAGAGATGACATGGTCAAGTTTTCAACTAGTCAGCTTTTGATTTAAGAACTATAGTTCTTACCTGTTGTATCAACGAACTTCATCTCTTTTGTTGATCATTCAATCATAAGTGAACATCAAAAGATTGACAACCGAACCGACATGTAGTGAACCTGTACTTTGAAGGATAACCTGTAAGAACTTCATTTACCTTATGTAGTCCTGACAGTTTCACTGCAGAATATCACCGGGCCATGTGTAGTACCGGTTTAAGGATTACCGGCATGAAATATTCTCCAAAAGTCAGCTTGTAGGAACCTAACTTGCACACAGATTTAAAGACCACATATGTGTGGCATGTATATTACACACTGAGAAGAGAATCGTCGTACGGTCATAAAAAACAATTCTGATTATCGTCAATCAGACAAGTATATTTGCACTCAAGGAGATCATCCAACAATCACGGTGGTGCGCACTATGCTAAAACAAGAGGTAGCACATTGTATGTCTCTCTCCTGGTTCTTGATAGACGTGAAAATATCGCTTGTGTGGCCAGTCGTTCGAAATTAGTCAGTTTCCAGTGTTCTTTGTCAAGTCTTTAATAGTGCAATATGTTTACGGTCGTTGCGTCAAACTTTTGGCACTGCGTTTACGAAGCACATGCGGCCAACCAGAACAGTAGCTATGCTTCAAAATGAACACCACCCGCATTCATTTGCTTGCCACCAACTGGAGGCCATAAAACAATTGAAATTCACTTCCATTTCGACTGCTACTCGTTTTTATTGTCATATGTCTAAATACCAGCTGACAAAGTTGAATTTTTGTAGTCACGGATTCCAAGGTGTTCGGGTTTCCGATCACTGTCGCCTGTTTACTCTCTTTTGCCCAATGGAAATTGTTGATACAGTTGTCATTTTTGATTTGTGCTCTTACTCATTCCACAGTGTTTCTGGATTTCTTTTCCATTGTTGTTAAATGGTCTCCGATGGGCGCAAAATTGACTCCAGATCAGGTGGCTTTGTTTCAGTTCGCTTTACAGGCGTACCATGAGAGTTTGTTTCTTTACTGCTGCGCGTTTCATTTTTCTCACCACTCGGTAGATTGTTGCATGTTAAACGCTAGCTTGCTGGTCTTGTTTACAGAAGTTTGCATTTAAGTGGCAGCTTAATTCGCCTATGATCATCGCTGCTTACATTCTTATAATATCTGAATTCCAGTACTAAGTTGTAGCTTCGCAAATCTGCAAGGTCACAGTGAACGGAATTGTTAAGATTTGGACTTTAGCTAGAATCGAACCAGCTACAGAAACTGCGTTTCTGGGACCAGCAAGCGCTCCGCCAGTTGAACAGGAAAGCCGCTGCGACAGCTACAAAATGTCACCTGTTGGACTCAGTAATCCACCCAACCTGCTACAACATACATAATCCACCGAACTGTCTGGGGAATCGACTGCCTCGGTGGAGTTTTTTGAATAGTTCATGTTGGAAAAAAGAAACTTTTTGTCTAAAATCTGTCCAACCATTACGTGATGTATTAGTTCAGCATCCTCATGAAAACACAGAAAGTGGCATTGAATAGCCTCAAGAAAAAGGAAAGCTTTAATATCCTGTGAGCTAACAAAAGACGAATTGTAGTTATCCTGAACAGAACAGATCACATCAAAAAGGCGGAATGACTGTGTAGCCATCCAACTATCTCACGTACGACCAACGCTGGCCTCGATGGGGAACTGGCGCCTAATAACAACGGCACATTAAAGAGGCTGGAACCTAAACATGAGATAAAAACACGGTCATGGTAGAATGAAAACGGACGAAGTGAACATTGCTGAATTCCGCGGATCACCAATGGCACACAAGTGAAGTAAGGTTCAGTGAAACCACTTATTTGAATTCCTCGCTGAAATAATCAAACGAAGATTGGTGGAAATTGGGCTGCCGTGTATGAACCATGAAGCTTGGATACATTCCTAGCCTGGTACACATCAGATTTATCGTGGTTGTTGAAATTGATGACAAACTGCTGTTTTTGAGCATGTTGTTCAGTAGGAAATCTGATGGATATAACAGAATTCGGCTAACTGAAAACAAGCGCACACAGACTACCACCTCACTTTCCGTAATTGCCATCAGAATTGCTATAAATCATTTGTGTCTGGGCTCTGCTTAGAAGAACATTGAACATACCACAGTACCACAAACGTGATAAGAAATGAAGAAGATTATGGTTACCAGAATGGTTGAAAGGGATAACCACGAAGTTTCATAAGAAGGAGTCTGTTGTAGTAAAGATGAGCCAGAACTATACGGTGCATTAAAAAACAGACTGATCACTAGTACATCAAAAGTACATCGAAAGCGCTTACAAGATTTCTGCGACCACATTATATCATGTTACCACATTAACTGCAACCATCGATTATGTTCATTAAAACTAAAGGATCGGATCAAAACTATAGAGGAAATCGCCATACGCAAAATCGAATGTCACAAATGCAACAAACATTACTTCGGTCGAACCGAATGAAAGATACGAATGTGGCCGAAGGAACATCAATTAGCCGCCGAAAGACACGATTACGTTTTGTTAACGTCCATACGTGAGAATACAGGAAGGCACATTCAGTAGCATTGTCGAGTAATCCACAATCAGGCAGACATCGAACAGACAAGGAAATGTTAAGACGTCTGCTATTTCTCACTCAAACAGGCAAACATATTAATTTAGACAGAACTGATGAATTAACGTGGAGGAAAGACCTGCGGACACGCACAACTTGAAAACGATCAAACGTTATCATGGAACTGAACTAACATAAAAAATGCCAGATCGACTTTCAAGGGTAGACAGAAGGTGATCAAACATGCCACAACATTAGAGCGTCGAAGATGCAAACTATCCGGCTAGAATTCGAAAATCAACAGTTAAGCAATCAGATAGCCTATAAACAGGCGATAAGAAACAACAGTCCAAATCTGAGGTCAAAAGGATAGAGGCAACATGCTGTAACCAATCGAATACCAGATAATAGATCATATTACTACGATATTTAAAGACATATTTTCCGAGTTTTGTCAAGCACCAACGATCTTACCTCAACTAGTGGTGTAAATTTTGCAGTCAGGATATCAATTTGAGTACTTACTTGAGCACAAAACTGTTGAAGCCTAAACACATTCACTATTACATTTCAAGCCCTCCCAATTTTTTAATTTCTCCTTCACCGCTATGCCATTCGAAATAGTATGAAAAGAACTGTTAGGTAGGAGGCTAAAGTAAGCAGTTGTGTTGAACATTTTGTGTAAGTTCCCAATTTAGAATATATGACCATATTAAGATGAGGTAACTGGGTCGACTGGGTGTTCTACTGGTGGCCTTGTAACCAACAAAGAGAAGACGTCCCATATACTGTTGAACAGGCCCTCATATCCCCTGGATGGTCGTATCAGTGGGCGGCAAATCACACAATAGTTACTTGAACGCGCTGAACGCATGATTGTTGGGCATCCACCGTGTTGTGTTGTTTGCACCAAATGAACAGCCTGTGCTATGCCTTGTGGGCACGAAGACATCGGCAAAATGTTTCTTTTTGTTGATTCTGCCTTGTTGTTTGGCTTGGTATCAAAAACTTGCATTGTTGTCCGGTGGTTTAAAAGCATGTGGGTAGTCAAGCTTCTGGTATGGTCTCAATTTTACCTAACACTTTAAATACTTCCTTGAGACAGTCAAAGCGAGTGTGAAACTACAAGACAATCACAGAATAAGACGACATCTCCCTTTTCATCGTCAAATCAACTGTTGTACACTCTTCTATAAACACTCACTTATTTTAATCAGTCAGCTGTAGTTTTCTGTTTGTTTACCAGCGAGCGCTCCGTTTACCTCTGCGCAAACCCTTTAGAAGTAAGGGATTTGCAAATAACTAACCACGTACTAGCATGAAGTAAGCCCTGACAACACGAAGTAAAAGTCTATCCATGCGTAAAACTGGTGCTGGAAAGTTGTGTATCAATTACCCTGATGAAGCTCATCCGGTCTTTTGCTTCGTTGAATGTTATAGCTACCCAGCGGGATTCCGTAACGACTGAAACTACCAATAGATACCACTCCAGTTCTTCTTACATAGTAAAAATATCGTGCGTAAACTTGGATTTGAAGCTAATTCACCCCGGAAGCTTGATTGATTAACGTCCGGTTTTTCCTCGGGCGTGAACACAGGGGACATTGTAAAACATCAGCATATTCAAAAGTGACCTTGGAAAGAGTCCGTTTTTCCCAGAAATCCCTTTTTGTTGAAAAATAATTACAGCCGTATAAAAAATATTCTTAAATTTGTCCGGTGCATATAAACTGAAGAGAGAGTTTCCCAAAAGACACTTTAGACCTCCTCGGCTACTTCTAATTCAGTCAAAATCTTTCCGGCATTCAGTATACATGAAGCGCAGGTTAGGTATTCCAGTTACTAACCTGTATAAAGTTAATCAGTGTTTTTATTTCCGATGAAGTCAGTTCGAATTTTATTGTTGAAAATGGGGTTCATTAAAGTAAACAGTTATGTTGACAACTAACAACAAAACCTTTTCCTCTATCAGCTCTATATCTCTAAAGTGAACCAGTGATTTCCCAATCTTTCAAACTGATTGGAGCCTTATATTTTGAGTGGGAAATTGTCACCCCGTTAGCCTTTTAAACAAGAATTCTGACTTCATAAATGTATTGCGCGAACAATAAAATGTAGACAGTGATGATTTAACCTCACAAATCTGTGTTCAAAGGTCAAAACGATGAATTAGCTCACTGCAGTGAGCACTTTCTAACTCATTTAGAGACAACTTTAATGGCCTAACTTCAAAATCTGATGCCCAGTGTCGTCCATTTTTCTTATCATTGTCAACCTACGTTATTGTACGGCCTTTCTTGAGAACACGAGTGTCAGCAAATAGCGATTAAAAAAGCTCACTCAGAGACTTATCAATTCTGACTGTTGAATGAAAGGCGTGCGACCTACTGCTGGTATTTTGTTAGCCTCGGAAACGATGACACGTCAAGATGGTGAACTAAAACTGGCCTGAAGTCTTTTTGGTTGTGGCTGTTGCGAGCTGCCAGTCACAAGCGGTCCTTCCTGCCTCAGAGTATTAGGTTCGAACAAATGACGTTGACTTGCATAACGTCTCCCAATTAGACGCATTTTAACAGGATAATGGTCTGGGGGTTCTGGCCAGCTATGCAATGCTCACCTATAAGAAGTCCTTTCAGATTGTCTTTAAGGAGGTTTACAAAACAATGAATAACAGAGCGTTAGGTGCGAAGATGTTCACTCTTCAACCCTGAAACCTTGTATGTAATCCTTCCATGCCATAAAAATTCAGTTTGAGAGCCTAATATTTATCATAATTTTCCGCTTCGTTGTATGCGGAAGGTTTAGAAGCAACGATGAAGCCACCCTGGTAGAGATCATATAATCAAGTGGCTTTCGAAGTTCCAGTTTAATCTTCTTTGACCTAAGTGCATTCAGCGATAAAAAAACCTGTTCATTTTTACGGTTTTGGAATCACGAGAATACACGAAACGACTGTATCAATTCACAGCATAAGACTTCTGAATACGCCATTTTGATCTATCTGATGAAACCCATAGTAGACGCAGCTGGTCATGGAACGTGCGGGTGAGAGCCAACAGCACGAAATATCCATAAAACATCAGCATATTTAGCTAAATCTGCGCGCGCTTACACTCCTGGTCTACTTAGTCCATCTTACAAATAACCCCATGACTCAGAATGACAAGTGATAGAACAGTTTTTTTGTTTCTTTTGAGCAGACATCATTGCATATCATCAAATGCATGTTGCAGACATGAACAACAAATCAGTGAACAAAGTCTTACTTAAAGAGAGGGTTTTCCTTAGATGTTTTATCCGCGACCACCATAGTTGTGCCCAGTCAGAATAAACTCCGTAATTAAGTGGCTGAGTAATTGGTTGTGGGTTTCATATTGGCATACTATTAGGTACGGTAAATGAAACCTGGATAGTGACCGCGTAACACTTCACCAGGTGACTGTGGGGCATTTTTCTTCAAAACCTGTTGCAACTTGGTGACAGTTCTTATGTTAATTGCACTTCTAGATTGGGCACTGGAACACATTATGCGGCTCTGCAACGAATTTGAGAGTGTAAACAGTCAAGTTGGAGCAGTTCAAAACCTATGTATGCAATGGTGCTCACTTACTTCCACACCTGCAGGTCTGGCAAACTGAATAGTGTGTATGCCAGCGGAATACAACCGACTCACCCGCATCTTTCCGACAGAATTTCTTTAATCGTATCCTTTCCTTGTTCGTGTTGCACGTTGCGCAATGAATGTCGACTACAGTGAAAAAGAAACGCACACGGTTTCAAAATATTGTAGGACACGAACATATATAAATTGTAGACACAAGAAGCAAGGATGATGGTGTGGTACAAGAGTTAGAACATTTTGTTTCATGCTGTCAACAGTTAGTTTCACTCATTCTACAGTATTGTCTTCATGTAGGATTCTTCATAATGATTGATGAGCTGTCACCAAAAAAGATTTGAAGTAAAAATTGCATAGACAAATCAAAAGAAGTTTGCAAGTTTGAATGAAAGATACTGTAATCTGCAACTTGAACACGATCTACGGTTGATCTGTTTCGGCATTTGAATAGAATTTTAGTTGGATTCTTTTGAAAGGAAACACTTCACAACACTTTCTTTCTTGTTAAAGTTCAGTGCTAACGCATCTTTGGGTGTGCTCTGGAAGTAAGTCAATGAAACCCGTCCATTTGGAATGAGTTTTTTTGTTCACCAATTCGATTACCTTTCAACGAGCAACGCCAGTATCCCATACCAGAACCTTAAACCGTGATCCGTTAGGAACAGCACGAAACCTCCTTTGATTGTGTTCACGTGCGTTAACTTATTGGTTGCTTCACACAGATTGAGTTGTAATCACCTATTTTATTAATTCGGACATAACATTGGCAATAATAACTATAAGTTAAATGGAAGCACGTGTTTATTATGAGCTGACCGTTGGTGGAACCCACAGTTTGGACAGAGATAATGGAAGCATTCCCTAGACTGTTATTAGGGGATAGCAAACTAATAAATCGGTAAAAGGCCGTGTTTCTTGAATTCCCCACGCAGGTATCACTTGGCTACAAAAAAAACAGCAGACTGAATGTATTTATTTACGCAGTTTAATTGTGATTCGTTGATTCCGAAATTCATAGATAACAGAAACCATGTGTAACGCAATGTGAATGAATAAGACAAAAATTTTCAGAACTATTTTAAATCAAAAAGTTTGCACCAGCTTTCAGAATAATCTGTACACATGACCACATTAGATCTTGATATCTTAGAAGTGCTTTGAAAAATAACTTACCCGGTGTGTGTGCCATGGCAACCGCCTGCGGTAAGTAGTCTGATAGATCAAAGAAATATTACTACAACGTAATTGACAACCAGAACACAATGGGCAAGGATAAACTGTCTACAAAAAAATGTTTTACTAATGATTCTACCCCCTATTTGTTGAAAACGAATAAAAAAGAAAGTGTAAAACATTTCAGAGCTCAACAGCCGAAAACATAATTAGACTTTCATAGGAAAATACCTGATGTCACCTCTTCTCAATGGCGCGTTTGTGATTTGGCTACAGCCAACTTATGCTTATCGTGGGGATTCAGTTAGAATGCACTTCACAGTACCGAATGAAAATGCGGCCTGCAACTATAACTAAACCAACCGGTAAGTTTTTCATTTTCCTGAAAACTTGTGAGAGGTAATGACTATCCATGTGATAGATGAGTGTGGCTGTGTCAGTTCCCAATCAAAATCTAGCTATCAATGAATATGTTTTTGTAAACCCTTATATAATTCTCTCTATTATATTCTACAACAATTGTATAATTCAAACAGCCGTGAAGTATCAGAAATAAAAGCGCATCATTGCAAAAGTTGCTGTATTAATATACAAAACTACTTTAAAAAAATTTTAATGCTGGCAGCTAAATTTCCACACAAGTTTTCGCAATTTTAATGTATTTTAGTGATTCATTCTTCCAGAAATGCACATTCTCCAAAGGTTTAAACTTAACAAACGAACCTGTCCTCGACTATAACCACTGACCACAGGTTTACCCATCTGCCTCCATGAAAACGGAGGCGGATTACGTGTGTTTATCCTTGAGGTGTCTCGCGAATAACGAGGTTATTCGACAGTTACTAGTGTAGTGTGTGGATCTGTTGTATGAAAGTCACGGAAGTTCTGTGAGTTCAAACTTGAGGGTGTACAGTATAATACCATTGTTACTGCCCATAACTGATTGACGTCCGGTGAGAGGTAAGTGATTTGTATTTCTTTTTATAACCATAATCAAATGGAATTTTCAACATAAGTGAAGTCGAACTTTATGTGAAATTTAAATGAGCAGAATAGAAATGTTGAGCGTGAACAGCAAATCACCAGTTGAGAAACAGTCTATCAGCCATATACCATTCAGGTAGTTAATGGAAGACTTCGGTTAAACTTGTATAGATTCGGGAATTAAGGGTGCAAGATCCACAAATTCTATGATCCCATGATGTGTAAACAGAATACCGAAAACCACCTCAGTGTCAAGTGTTGAGACCTTTGGAAATTACCTAATGGTTTTTGCCTAACAGGCAAACTCTAAGTCAATTGACGAAAGTTCAGTCGTTGGTGAGCTTTTAGGTAAGTTGTCTGAACTTAAACTAGACAGATTACGCTAGTTATTGTTTGAAACAGAAAAATTCGAACGGACATGGACTTCGTATTCCAAGCTTCAGGAAACACCGAACCATACAAGGAAACCACTATTCAGCCCAACATCCCATAATTATTCTAGGATGAGTGTCAAAGATCTCCGTGATTTATGCTGAAAAGCGGGTGTCAAAGTCACTGTAGACAAAGGATGTAACGGCGTAGACACAGTGTTGAACAATTGGGCAACCAATGTTAGTATATGCAAACAGTTGTGTGAGTGTGGCTAGGCAGGACCACACAGGCCATGTGCCGTCAACATAACCTGACTAAAATGAACTAGAAAGCTACGACATCTATATTATTTACTAGTGCTGTTCACCGTTATCATTACGTGGAAAATCCTGAAACTTAACGACCATGAGTTGATGCGGCAAAGGACGTACACTGATCAAAACTGTCAACCTGTTCAGAATGCAAGAGAAATTTACACCTTGTCGGAAGACAGATTTTGACACAATAAAATCTACGTTAGAAGTTCACACTTCTTCTCACCCACCGCCCTGACATGGATTATGGTGCATAATGTCACTAATACAACTTTTTCAAAAACATTCCCGAGGAAGTTTAAGAACTTTGGCATAATACAGCCTCAAAATTCCAATGAAGACGTGGCTTATTAAAAAAAGTATGTCAGCACATTCAACTGAGGGTGAGTTTTATAATGAGGAAACTTAAGTTGTTTACATAAGAAATAGAAAAACTCAGAGTGCGAACAGAAATGACGCCTGTGATCTGGTGTTTAACTATCCCATTCAGTTATACGAATCATACAACTAATCTATATGACCAACCTTTGGTACATGGATTGTTCGGAGATCTTGTCTGATGATATCCATCTTGACATCGGTCGCAAGTGAGCCCAGTTACGCCTTGTTTGCATCGGCATTGCCCGCTTCTTCGATCACAGTCATGACGTATTATTGACCCGATTGGATGGCAGCGACAGGCTGCGATGAGTAAAGAAATAAAACCGTCTGTCCGTTTGAAACTGTACACGAAATTCATCAGACGTTTAATACAACATGCACTTTAATCATTCATTTGGCTCAGCTGTCAATGGAGATATGGAAGGTCATTAGGACAGAACAGCAAAAAATGTCCACATAGTGTCAGTACCAGCAACAACGGATTATTTCCAACGCAGCGGAAATGTAACTTACAGCTCAATGCAACCAACCAATATGCTCCAGGTGCTATTAAGTATGATGATAAAGTCATCTTCGTAATCGCTACTCCTAGAAACTTTCAAGGTTTTCAGTAATTTCATTCTTTTGTTCGTGTAGTCTCCTATTTCTACTCGATGGATATAATTTCTGACAAATCATCTTACAATCTTCTGTCAACTTTTAAGAGTACATCTAGGGATCCTAGTTTCAAGGATTTCTTCGTTAGCACAAACTTTCACGACAGAATGCTAAATTGGTTTTCGAAAACTAAGCGTGAGAAAACAATTTAGGTGCATACTCCTCAAATCCAGTTCAACAAAGTTGTTCACAAAGTTACTAAAGACTGATTTCAATGTTGTTTCTTAAGAATGTTCACTAACTAATTACTTTAAACAACTTGAGGCGATTTCTTTAAAAGCAGCGCTAACCCCGGGGTAATTTACGAACATTCGTAAATTCATCAAATCAATGTCCAACAGTGTCTCTCTGGATCTCACACCACGTGTTGTCACTGAGTTCACATATTTCAGGTGGTTAGTTGACTGTCTTCTTAACATTAAATTCTCTGTGTGAACCTTTGTTCGTATGTTTAAAATCAGTTACATGTCCGTGGGTGATTAGAACCAGCAGGTGGACAAACTTAAAGTATCTCCTCTTGTATACAAGCGAATGATTCCGCCGCCAGTGGTCACGGCCACACTTTGCAGATAGTCCATTACGATCAGAAAAACGAAACAATCCTCATACATCAAATCCTCATATAAAAATCGATTAACAGAATTAGGGAATGTCGGGAATTTTAACCGCTTTAGGGGGAAAATCATAAACAGCCAGATCACACTACTGCGTAATTTTTTTTATATCTGAAAGCAACATCTTTTCCAGAGAGATTATATAGTTGCATATGTACTATTTATTGATAAGCTGCAGATACGACGGTGTAAAAACGTTGAGAGTAGCACATGGGTTTCAACGGGTTGTACTTGCTCATGTGCAAACAGCACACAAAAATTGCTGGCCTGGCAAAGATAAATCACTTATATCTTTCATTTCTAGCCATACAATAGTATCTACGAATTTGCATTGAGCACTCGGAAATGGAATGGTATGACCACTAGACCCAAAATGCCAACCGAATTCATCATCCATTCAAAAGAGCAACTGCTAAGTATCTGCAAATCTACTCTTGCGTCCTCGATTACTGATGAGCACAGTACAATCTGCTGACTAGGTCGATACACCTTATCTCAGTCCTACTGAATCCACGCTGGTTCATGCGAAAATGTCCGCATTGTTCTATCCAAATGGCCAGTTGACATGCTTGTGAAAATTTTTTGTTCAGTTGAATTATTCCAATGGAAATTTTTTGTATTTTTCTCCGATTCCTTTAAAACCCAATATTTATTTCGAGACGACTCTTAGAAACAGTCATAACATGAGTACGTTTTCTTTGAATGCCGGTTATTTTGCTTTAAGTTAACTCAGTAATGCACCTAGCTGGATGGCTCAAATTGCAAAAAAGAAACAAAGGAGTCCATTTCATTTCTATTTGTGCAAACGAAAGTGGAGTGAAGACATCTCAGAATTATCTATCCACGTCTCAATGGTACTGCTGCTGCTGTTGTGCATTCCTAAAAGTCTAGGATGAACTCACCTATGCACACCTGTTCGTGGCTGATCGGCTTCGTCCAGTCTCGATGATATCCTTCTGCACAGTGTTGGCAATTTCGTCCGGCAGTGTTGTGTTGACAATTTTCACAAATTCCACCGCTAACACGGTTGGACATGAGATAGAGTGCATTGGAGAAGCGACACTCGTTCGAATGAAGATTGCAGTCACATTCTGTATAAAAAGAGGTATCTGTTTTAAGGAGATGCTAACCTTAAGTGATCTTTATTAACTGATGTATCCTCACAGTCACTAAGGGTATGTTTCCCAATTTGGTGCAGTAACATGGTAAATTGAAAAGGTGGCACCATTTTATATTTAGTCGACAGTTCCTCAATCAAGCGTTTGGTGGTGTAGGGTCTGACAGAGATCTCGCATCAATTACGTTTGGTTCATATTTGTTATCAAAAGCATTTGTGTTCGTGCAAACGAAAAAAAGCGTAAATAAAATGTTTATTCTGCCAATTCAGTAGAGAGACATTTGGGAACGATTGGATGCATGCTTAAACATGCTAGACTAATTCCACAAGAACTGCAGTATTGAGTGAAGAGTTGAAGCATTAGCCAGTGTGAGATAGGACAAAAACAAAACCGATAGAGAAAAGTAGTTTAAAAATAATTTTTCAAAATCTGATTAGTTAATGACTGACACCTAGCCGAACATTTCAGTAGTTTTTCTCCAATTTGTATTCATTTAAAACTGTACATTTGATCCAACAGCTAAATCAAATTTTTTACAGCGGTGGCCGATGTATATGACTGACTTTAAAGTGGATAACAGTGCTCAGAAAATATAGTCACATTTGTGACCCAGAAGGCCGTCACAAACTGCTCTGTTACAGATAATCGACTGTAAGCTTTCCATTTTGGTGAAACGTCGGCCGCTTTGAAGGCATTTCTGAGTTTCAGCAATTTGATTGCGTGACATAAAAACTCAAAAATTTCAACAATGAAAGCCAAAAACCATGTGTTTATTCATAATCGGAAGAGCTTGGTTCGTTTGACTTTGACTGATTTGGACAAATCAGAGAAAACTGTTGAACCTATTGTTCTCTGAAAGTTCGGCATGTTATTACAGACCAAAATCCATAAAGATACGAAATGGTTTTGTAAAGCTGACCATAACTATTTTTGGGAAACTTGCTGGGCCACTTCATTCCTAATGTTGTGATGTTTAGCGAGAACGAACTTATCGATATCAACCACTGATATGAACGACAAAACGTGCCTCAGTTTATACTGGTGACAAACAAAAGTTTGCGAGGTAACTAGTTGAGTACTTTTTGTGACACAGGAAGTAACATACAGCCCAGTCTATTTGGTTGATTTCCTTCCTTCAGTACCATTTGCAAACCAAATATATAAGCCGTAGGTTGTCATTAGAATACTATTAGTCTTCATATGTTTTTAGATCTAGGCGGTCAGGTTATATGATTCTTGCATTCGTGGATTCTCAAAGAAATACTACACTGTGGTTGCTTTGGAGAGAGAGAGAGCAAACTTTTGATTCTGACCGCATAACCTCAAGAATACATTATTTTGAATAAATGCTGTGACGATTCTCATCCGAGGTGACAGACGGACTCAAGTCAAATGTTTCATAGCTGTCCCCCAAGTTTAGGAAACAGTATGCCGAATTTTTATTTGGAGGTACGATCAATATGCACATTCAATCGCCTGTAGTTTTTTGAGGCTGACTTTTGAATCGTTATTCCTAATCAGTTGTTGGAGTTGGCGGGGCTAGCTTTCTGAATCACTGTTTCCAAAAGTGTAACAAGACGTGACGGCTACTGGGCTGTCGCGTTCACCAAATGATTACTATTCTGCTCACAGAGAAGCCGGGGGGGGGTTCATGCTTCGATGACCACTATGGACGTATTTATTCGTTTAAAGCTTCAGTTGTGTTTAATAGTTGCACTGTCCTTATTCTGTATCTCTCAAGGAGCTTTAGATTTCCCAATCACATAACTCAACATCTCCGTCCGATCCAAAGTCAAAACTAATGAATGTATTTGCTCAACAGGCTATACTTTCACGTAACGGTCAGTTCAAAACACAGCCTCTTCCCAGAGTTGAACGTCTGTTGGAAGTCTGCATTCTTCCTCACGTTTACCGCGCTTACTGGCTGTGTGAGTTAAATCCTCTGAACTGAAGTAAAAACCGAGATTATTTTAAAAGTTCCTGCATGTAAGAGTATTGTTTCACTTTTCATTGGGACACTGCTCTAGTCGGGTATTAGAGTGAGCGCAGTTCAGACAAGTAAATTGGCTATACAACTTAAGTTAGAATTTGACATGTAGACCCTCAAGAAAACAGTTCTTCAAAACTCTGTGGCAAAGAAATACTTACAGAACAACATCGTACTGAAGCTGACACTCAGGACAATTTGAGGCTGACTGAGATTCATAACTGAAGACGCTACCTTTGCTCCGCGCGATTGACGCTATGACAGATTTCAAACTATCTTAGTAATTGTGTTAATAGTGATAATTCAGGTGAAACCCAACGGCGACAAATAATAACTTCCACTGGCTTCGAACCAGCGACAGAGATAGCATGCCCGATGGTGACAAGCGCTCTACCAGGTGAGATACGACACCAGATTTGAAGCTCGAAAATTTCACATTTGGAGTCTGTCAGCCACCCATCACACTATCCCGTATGGGATACACTAGGTGATCCAGGAAATTGACTGTCCGGAAGGGATTTCTTTAACAGTTCATGCTGAAATCCACCAGTGCTTTTGTTGGGCCGAGAAATCGGATGACTAACGAGTAGTGTTGTAGATCTGATTACTCGGATGAGGCTCAACAGCACTGTTGATGAATTCCAGCATGAACTTCCGGATGAATCCCCTCCAGACAGTGAATTCCCTGGATTACTAGTAGATTCCATACGAAACGGTGTGACGGGTGTCTGACAAAGTCCAAATGTGAAGGTTTCGAACTTCAAATATGGCATTGTAGCTCAGCTCGTTGCCTTTGAGCATGCCATTTCTGTTGCTGGTTCGAATCCAACGGAAGGTCTGATTTGTCGTAGTTGGGTTTCATCTGAATCTTATCCAATGTGCACAACAGATCCCTGTCTAAGGAAGAAAATTGAGTTTCAGCAAAAAAGCAGTTGTCCCGAAAGGCACTAATGTCACTGGTATATGGTGTGGGATGAATATATTACTGACTTCAAGATGGATCACAACACTACATGAGGATAAAATGCTAACCAGGCAAAGTAAACTTGTGTAAATTCAAATGTAAACGCATATATTGCACGTGGAAGATGCTACACTTCCGTTGTATAAATCGATATCACGACAGCTAATACTGATTTTTTCAAAACGTTAGGAGTGGGAGTACAATAGGCATTGACTGCACTTGGGCACTAACAAAAATGCACGTTTCGTAACTGATGTAATCAAAGCCCCGTAAAAGTTTTTCCCATACATTTACAACCAATCAGTGTGACTAATCTTCGCGACCAACCCTTGAAAGTTAATTTATTGGTTACTAAATGATACGCGTGTAAGTAAATGAAGTCAAATGAACGACATTTAAACAAACGCAAATTCCGCTTTTGGGAAAAGTTTGTCGACTGGTGTGATCTGATTGGACGTAAAATGCACTTGCTTTCACTTTCGCCTCTTAAACAAGGTAAATAAGAACATCTTGCCTCATCGAACAGTAAAACCTGTGCAAAAATATGCCAACAGAACAATTAAGGGCACTGTAAAGCAAAATACACTGAGTCGGTTTTACAAAGTAGGCAACAATTAGAAACAACAAAAATTTACACAGAACAAATTCACCCGAAAATGTAAGAGTGCGACTTCCACTCTGCCAGCATTTCAAGCTTACCTGGTAACATAAACTAGAGGACATGGTCGTTAAATTCGTATATCGCGGTGTTGTGAGCAAAAGGCTTTTGAACTAAAATTGTTCGGTTGCCTGTCCCTAGTTTTAACAACTGCGTCTACGTCTAGCAACCACTTCTAAAGCAAACAACCGTCACACATACGGTGAACAACCTTGAGGAATTGTGTAACAATTGAAAATCCAAAAATATGTTAACATCTCTTATTTCGTCTGTTGACTGACAACGTGCGGATAGGAACCCCTGACCTATCAGCCACAAATTAACCACTGTGGATGGTGTAGATTATTTTTAGTAATTTACTTCTATGCAGTTCAGTCGTTATCTTGACCCGTATGCGATAATGTGAGGACGGTTTTCTATGTACTTTTGCAACCTATTACAAGCAAGCTGTGTGATATTAATCCCCCAACACACATAAACATTAACTTCGAACTAACCTATGACCTTTAACAATTTATAACGTTGTATATACGTAGTCTATCCGATCAACACCGAAAACAAAAGGACACTGAGAGGTGGAATAGTCCGCAACATTGGACAGGTTGCTTCACATGGTCTATTTCTCCAGCTGACCATATCATATCCCATTGATTTGAAAGTTTATCCGAGTTTTATGCGTGTGTGTCTATAAATGCAGTCTTCAGATTTGTGACAAATAAACATGCCTTCTTTCAAGCTGTGTTCAGCGCAGCTGGGTTAGAAGGCATTAATGACACATTTCACGGTACAGCCATTTCTATATGGAAGCGCTAACTTGCCGAAATTAACTGGCAAACTGAATGCTATACACTGTGGTTGGGTGTTTGGGTATGGCTAGACAGCCATGCAAAGTTTGCAGTTACTGGCGTTGTGACTAAGAACTTTGCTTCAAGCAAACGAGGTCAGGGGACAACACTTCGCATCGACCGCAGTATACATTCCTGACAAATCCTAATAAGAGTCAAACGGAAGCATACAAATCTCTATCGAGTTAGGTTGGTTGAACGTTTTGTTTGAATTCAAGTGCTGCGATTGATGTTCAGCTCATAGCATATTGGACCTCAAAACTCTATCAGTAACGAGAACCCTGATGAAAGAGTTTTATTGAAAATGGCAAACGGGAGTGCTGCAAATCATAGACAATTCCTTGTTGGCATGTTTTATGTGATGAACTTTTCCAAAGTTGCCACGAGGTTACCGGTGTTCATGGATGTACGTGGAGCTCGTGGAATAGCAGTAGCCCTGTCAGTAGGGCAATAATGTTGAGTAACAAGTAGCCTCGCTTTTGAGTTGTGTATTGCGTGCACTTGACACCCCAGTAACCACTAATGAAGTACTGTGTACGCATTATGGGGGACGTGCTACTTGAACAAGTGACAACTTACTGTTGCCCATTGGGCTTGAACACACGATTACCATGCAAGTGAGTGTACGCGTTCGTGGTCCTATGTTTTAACATAGGCTGTGAGGGATTTCGTGCAACACACAACTTCGCAAACCAAGCATATTTAGCTGCCGCAACATTGTGATGATCACCTTTTCGTAAAATATCTTCCCACCTTCCAAACCGTAATTCATCGGACTGTTTTGTTTGTCTTATTTATCGGTCTACTTCCAGTTTCTGTAAAGTGAGCAATGACAGTGTAAAACGGATCACATAACTTGAGCGACGGTGTGAAACTATAAGTTTTCATTGAACTCGATGAGACAAAATTAGCATAAATAGCCCGGATACGAAACCCGCTTAGTCAAGTACGAACATCAGTGGGATGACGAATATTTTGAATAACACAGTGAAGTAGGTTTCCGTGTCGTTGTCGAACAACAGAATTCTTACGACCCCAGAATTCAGTTAATCCGTTCTGATTAAATTGTGACTGTAAACCGTTTACTTTTATTACGCATTGTTGCAAGTAATATTTTTGTATGGAACTAACAGTGTCATTAAATAACATGTGTCCAGCTTAAAGCTCTCCTTTTCGACTTGCGACGCGCAGTTATTTGGGGCGAAGCGTCTTCTGCCATCATGTAACGTAACACAATAGCTTGTTATGGTTACTTTATCTTGTTTTTACGATTACAAGAGCAACTTAGGGTCTTTCGAAATTTCGTGCGATTACCTCCAAATGTTCAACAAGCTGTTTGGTCTTCTCTAAAAATCCCTCAAACAGCTGAGAAGAATTTGTTCCTCAAGATTATTTGTCGAATTTCTGTCATAATGCGACCACGACTAACACAGTTTTTTTTGCTATTCACATTCCATCAAGTTTTTTGCGGAAGATTGGGGGAAAATTCACTTTTTGATATGTTCATCGATCACCTGACTACGAAGCACAAGCAGCCGAAATTAATTTTCTCTTTCACGCGCATACATCAGATCAGGGGGACTGCCAGCTGCTTGCCGGAGGCTGCACAAACCCCTATGACACAGCTTACAAGAGTCCGTATGTAGACAGCAGATGTAGCAATATTGCACACAGAAATTTCAAGCGTTTCGGATACCTGCCTCATTTCTACACATCTGACTGTTTGTGCCACGGGCCACAAAATCGGAACACTTGTACAACGCATGTTTTTGAGCGAGGTAGGCGATAAACATGTTCATCCGATAAAAACATAGGTATGAACATAAAATATTCATTACCCTCTAGTCACCGTCTCGCTCATTCTTTCACATTAAAGTTAAAGATGGTGGGACTTTTGAAATGCTTTCATTATACAATAAGCTGTTAAAGACTCAGTTTGGCAAATCATGATATCAACATATAGTATACCTTGGTATTTTTTGGTCAGAATGACCAGCATTTGATTATTAACGCAAGTTCTACTTTTAACCACCTTCGGACCCTGTACGTAATTAATTTTCGTGTAAGAGTAGATAGTTTCAGCGCTACCTTTCGAAAAGCAACACATAAACATCTTGTTACAACAGCAGATTGAATACCACTCCCCGGTGATTGTTCATACAAAGATTACACCTGATATGTTCAAGTAGTGTTTAGTATTTTCTTTCTGTACATATTACATCATGACAAAGTTTAGATAGCGCGTCAATTCTGATTTCAGCATAACTGTTTTTGATAGCAATCACTGTTTAAGCATTGCCTGTGTGAAATGATCGTACATCATGACTAACGCGCCGAGTTATTAACAAACTATTAGATTTGATGACGTTGATAATCGATAAGTTCCTCTGAATTGAATTATAAAAAAGAGTGGTCAAGAACATTCAAGTGCTTTTTCTTCGTCGCTGTTCAATTTATCCGTGTCGCAGTCTGTTAACATGCGCCCTTGTTGCTGGATGAGACAATATTGTACGAAACCCATGGTTTATTTTGGCTATGCCCAACTTTCTTTCCGATGTCCGCAAGCTTCATAGCGCTGCTAGATACTGGCTGCAGACGGCATGAAAGCAATTTTAAGACGAAAGCCAAAATGTGATATTTTCTTGTAGACGAAATAACATTTCGAAAAACATCTTAAGTCAACAATGTACCTTGTTCAGAAATCAAATTTATTCCGCCTTTTCTATGTTATACATCAAACTTGTAGCCTTGCATCCACTGATTCCTCGTATCTATTCGTGGCAGTGTTTTCACAACCATATGGTGACATATCAATATATAAGAAAAATGACTGGTTTGACCGAGTGGATGGCAGTGTTATTCACATTCAGGCGAATGTCACCCTTGTTAAAAATCGGATAATTAATCTCCTGAACTTCAGTGTTATGTGTTCCACTTTGGAAAAAACGTTTCAGCCAATGAGCTTGCAGAATGTCACTAAATCGCCTGTGTAGAACAGCGTAAATTATCCCATTTTTTAATCTCACTGACTACAGCTCAATCATGGACAGAATCGGTCGATCTTGGAGCACACACCATCAAAGATGAAAACACTCTATTAAAGGAGTTGTCGTTATTACATAACCTTTATATTTAAGTTAGCCATTTTATGAAAGTAACCGTCGAGAACTTATCGTGGAGTCTTCACTGTTAACCACGTTGCGTAAGTGCAACAGTATACCAATCAGTTCATGTTATGTCGTGCTAATGATCTACCAAGGAAATGCGCAGTCCAACATTCTGATCAGACAAGTGGTAAACAGTGATAAATGTATAGACTGGCAGATTTCGAGTTGTACAAGCATTTGTGTGGTCTGTCTGAATGTTGTTTGGTAGAACAGCTGGTCAGAATTTTGTGAAGATGTTTGGTCTGGTTTCACAACTACTATATTTTATATGAATAGTTTCATACTGCTACAAAGTTTCAACGAGATACTGACCTCTGACTGCTGCATAAATTCCGAATCAAACGATTTGGGCTTATTCTCTTCGAAAACGGGGGCCACTTCTCATTTGGGCGGAGGTAGACTAAATGTCTACTTGGTCTTAACTGGCATGCAATTTTACCATGAGACAGTGAGATTACGTAACAATTAGACCGAGGACTGTAAGTGAGAGAACAAGATGCAACTTTCAAACCCAATGATGACTATATAGTGTGATTACTTCTGACAAGCGGAAAGCCAGTGGGAAGCAGCGCAGTTTCATCACGAACCACACGCCGTTAACACGAAATGCTGTTTACAAAAGAACAATGTTCCAAACCCGTAGTAAGCTTACGCGATAATAGACAGTATACAAAAGTCATTAAAGTAAAGCTTATTATTGAAAACCAAAAAACGACTCGTCTCACTCAGCAAATGGAAGCCATTCGGAAGAAGAATTTCGGAAAATAGGATAGAATTTTTTCTTGGCATTCATTGAAGTAGACCATTAACAAAACAACTTCTGAAATGACTACTATATATATCACGCAAACCGAAACATGCTTAGCAGAGAATCTAGAATATCACAAATTCCTGAAGTTCATACCAAATAAATAGTGGAATACTTGAATAAAAAATCAACTACTTTATTCAACTGATCGTTAATCCTGGTGGAAACGATACCAACTCACAAGACTTGCAGTCACCGTGCATCCAGCTTCTGAGGTTTATTGAACGACCAACTGTACTTTTTATATTCATATGAAAAATAAACAAATATAGAATTACTGACTTCGCAGACGACCGCATCGACACTGTTTCGAATAAGTTGAGGGGTTTCTGTCCATCCAAAACATCAGCTCCTTAAAAGAGATACCCGCATACTGTTTGAAGTCAAATGGTCACAAATGTGTTTCGCAATATGTAAAGTCTTCGTTCGGACTCACTTTGTTATGAAAAACAGGCGTTAACTCAAAATCAGAGTGAGTTGGAGTCCATCATTTATAAGCCTGCAAAATTTATCACAACCTCAGTGGTAACTGCGGACACTGTACACTTTTGCGTTAGTTCGTACCGCCAACATATAATCTCACACAAATCGAAATTGAACCGGTCCTAATGTTTACCGGCCAGGTGATTGTGTTTATGTTCACAACATAAACGCCGCCAGTTAAAATCACTGTCGAACTATGTCGATTTGTTCAGTTCAAACAAAAATGGAGGCTAGATTTATTCACAACTTTGTGAACAGTTATCAGGAGATGGCAAACTTATCCTTAGTTCATTCCACTTTCACACGACCGGTGTGGATTGAAGCTGGGATTGAATGTGTTCAGCTTTACCGGTAGTGTGACAAGTTTAATACCACCCACAAATGTTCACAAAATGCACATGTAACCAAATATGTCGGATGGCATTCAGCAAATGTGTAGAACTATCAGAGCTAATTGGTAGTGCACAATAAAGCGTGCAAGCAACCGGTCTAAATATTTGTGCTTAGAAAGTCAATAGGTTGATTACTCCTGCACAGCCATAGAGATGTTAAAGTGACGAGAAATAATCAGAATACAGTAAAGCTCAGCCCCCATTGTACTTAACACAATCCACGAAAAGCAGTTACTGTGGACAGGTGGATCCTGGGCTCCTGTGTTAAAATTATCATGCGTTGAGCACCTATGTTATCAAACCGTCTTGAGCGTAATACAAAATTCCCAGTCCTCGTCCAAAAATCCAATAATCAAAACACTAGATAACTGGATAATCTCTTGTAGATTGTGTGTTGGAATTGCGTTTGGAAGGAAACGTTCCACATCGCGTCAAAAATCCAGCAGCGGTGCAAAGTGTAAACCTAAGTGTTGTTCTGAGGAGCAACACTAAAACAATTAATGGTTAAATTTTCAGATCAAATTAAGAAGGCATACCATTTAGATCCAGGTTGTTACGATAGTTTTTAGTGTATGCTAGATTCCCGTCGATTCAATAAACCGGAAGCATGATATTGAGCAGATTTTCCGAACTTGAATAGTCCAATGTTATAATTTGCAACCAAATGTCGTTTAGCCACACTGCAAAATTGCAGCAGTTATTCTAGATTACTTGCAGTCCACAACGCATGTGTTGTAAGAAATTTTTTCACAACACAATACACATTGAATCGAAACAAAAAAGGTGAGGCGGAGATATTGGTCGATCCATGCGTTCCCAAAGCAAATTGATAACGTGTCATCGCTGACGCGGAATACTGTCCAATCAACTAACGCAA
>QNGE01006298.1:0-33189 GCA_008508345.1 Paragonimus westermani | reverse complement strand
CCACCTGGTCGTTTGGTCTTCTAAGTACCAGTCTTGGATTATTCAATAAATGACTCCCGCTTGTTTGTCTTTATCCCCGTGGGAGGACAAGTATGAGGCATTTTCGCTGTCCTGTGTCATCTCACGATGTTCACACTAGATGCAAACTCATCCACAATACGATAGTACTTCAGGATTGTATCCTTCACATACATCAGAAACTAGATGCAAGTAGCACACGTGACAGGACCAAACCAGCATTCCTTTCAGCCATCAGATAAGTAAGCACTCTCCAGGTGACAGTTTACACAGCCGTACCGGATTGGGCGGGCGATTATTCTATCATTTAGTTGGAAATGTGAGAGAAAGCATCTCGAGATCTGTCCTTGCAACCAAAGGTAAATAACTGAGACGCAAGGTATGGTGACTCTGGCTGCTATTTGTAGGACTTAGCAAAGGATGTTTTAAAACGGCGGTCTCACGATAGAAACAAGCTGTGTAGCGAAACAAAGTTTATATGATTAACTAGTAAAATATAACCTAATGTGCAGGCGCCTGGGTAGAAAGCTAAATTTCAAGACTGACAGACTCAGTAATGACAAATATCCGAGGATCTAAAGTGTTGCGGGTTAAGTAATACTCACGATTGATGGCAGTGTTTTCATCTGGGCGAACCTTTACGCCGGAGAGAAAACCAGTGGTGACAAACTCTAACGAGTGTGAAAATCAAGTGTCTTTTTCTGAAAAGGAGCCTAGGAAAAATTTTAGTGGATTGCACAAACTGACAGCCGCGCCCAATTACTAGTAATCAATAATCTCCTGCTGTTCGCTACCAGATAAACTCAGTGCTCATCCTTGTTGGAACTTGTCGATAGTGCACAGTCTTCTCAGAAACGGAAGTTAATATTCTGGTTAACACAGTACAAGTATCAGGACTGCTGCCATGTTTTTCATCGAGAAAAGCACGCAATACGAGCAATATGCTCTAGTAACTTGAGCAGGAGGTTTTGAATAAATGGTTTGTCCATGCCCAACATAAATTCATTTGGATAACAGAGCATATACGCATGGAAAAAGTGCTTAGACTATACGAAAACCTACGAAACAAATATTTGAATGACGCGGCAAAATCAAGGAGCACCGGATGGAGAAATGTGTAAAGTGTTTGCAATTTACGACGCTTGTGACCTAGCTAATGAGGTTCATAAGAGTACTTCAGTTGTTCGTGAGCAGAAGATTAGCATGGTGTATATCAGTCTGCATTATTGCTAGACACGTGAGTGTAACGTTTTTCCACCATTCTGTTCATCTGTGGTTTACTATTCTACTGGAAAAAGTTTGGAGTATTTTAATCAATATGACGCGATTAGTAATGACATCGTTTACATCATTAGTATTTTCCCTGGGATAAATCGAGGTGCATGTTGGATATGTCAGTCCAAGTTCAAACCAAATTCGTCGTTTACGGTGACGTCAGTTGTGTTGATACGCCTGCTTGCATGCGAGCGATTGTCAACCAATGCATACGTAATATTTCTTTACCGCAAACTGTCAGACGAACATATCAACCAGCTCTCAGTAAATGGATTTCTGAGCTACTGTTTATTCCACTAACTGCATCTACCATCCTGATATCAGTACATCTGAGTATTTTAGTCGTTGGAAAGAGAACAAGAAATGGGGCTTGTAGAACCATTACCGAGAGAAACAATCGGCAGGAACTAAGACCAGACACATCTTCACAAATGACATTCAAAGACGAACGTAGTCAAAACACTTCGTTCATAAGCGGTCATCTCGAAGCTGTCACAGCTGAGTTGAAACAACTGGAACTAGAGTGTGCCTAATGTTTCGCGATAGGATAACACAACACGAATAACTGAAACCTCCCTCCTGTTCATGGGCTTTGAGATGTCAATTTATATTTCTTGATAAAAGAAACATAGATTTCATTCATTTCACTGAACAAGTTCATACGCCCAACAAAACGTGTCGTGAGCTAGGTCACAAGAAGTGCAACATGATGCTTTGATTGCAACAGAATCTGATCAGCGCACTATATAATATGCTTGATTACATATGCTGATGGATCACACATTCGGGTGATGAACAAGCACCTGGTGAATAAAATCCTTAAAGTTTGAATGCACTTTCATCCGACACTGTCTGGTGGCATATATTGCGAACAACCTTTATTATTCATGCTTAAACGTTTTACACATGTAAACGTGTACATGCACTTACCGCGTGTGAACTCACTTAGAATGAATAGAACAACATGATATTATTTTTGTACATTGCATAACCAATATTCTGAGAATCTCTGGTTATTCGTGTAGTCACAAGTTCACATGCGCCAGAGCTAGTGAACTTCATAAGTTGTTCCGACTCCACCCATTTTCAACGTGCCCTGCGTTCTGACAGACAGCCGAAATTAGTCAATGCATGTAGGCTAATGTACAGCGAGCCACGTTCAAAAGATTTACAGTCTTCTTAGAAGGTCCTTGCAGCCTGCGCAATATCACTTAATCCCGTTCACTAACTCCGTACCACCGTATGATCAAATTGGCGCAACCAGCCTGCTTACCAGTGACTCGCTGTTTTCTGCACTGGGATTCAGGTTCACAAACACAACCACACAAGCTGCGTGCAAACGTGCGGGTAGAACATCATAAACATTGATACTTTAAACGACTGAGGGTGGTCCCAAATTCTGTGTGTCTAGGTAGCACTTACATTTATCATGTTGAGATTCTTAGAAAGATGCGCTCTGTTGCATCAGAACTGTTTCAGCAGCTCTTAAGATAAGGCAACCGCTTTCTTTCACTGAACATGTACACTCTGAAATTATATGAGGCAATCTAACCCTTCTATCCATTCGCTAGCAGTACCCGTCAGATTAACAATCTGCTTTCTCGTCCTCTGTATCCAAATATTTACTTACGATTTCAGTGACACCGATCTTATCGTAATGGAGGATCCGGAAACAAATTCTGTAGTCCAAACCATTTCACGGGAATTCAACATGAAATGCTAACTGGTTAACCAGCCTCCTAATCGAGGGGAGATAGCAAGTGACCTACTTACATCACTCTTATCAAAGTCACGTTAACTAGGACGGGGAATTAGGCTTACATCAGGTCAACACGCTTAGCACCATTTTCTCAGGTCTTTGGTCATCATAGTCCACGGTCGAAAACAGCTACCCACTGACCAATTTCTCAGCGCTCGAAGGGCAACGCGCGACAGGATACCAGTTGAAGTCGAGCTGTACCAACATGCATGATAACACAGTGAACTACCATGGCAATTTTTCTTTGGCAATCCACAAGTGATCCCTATTTTACCTCCCGGTAACCGTCCATTCGTTTTTCGTCTTTACTGGTCTGCGGTACTTTTAAAAAGCGTAAACAGAATGAAATCACCTATCGAACGTGGCGTTTTTTCTCTCTGTTTTTTTTTAAAGTGAATGCAAGCAAATTGAAAATCACAGACAGAATTGC
The DNA here is from genome assembly GCA_008508345.1 of Paragonimus westermani. NCBI lineage: Eukaryota > Metazoa > Platyhelminthes > Trematoda > Plagiorchiida > Troglotrematidae > Paragonimus > Paragonimus westermani. Next base: position 29,707 of record QNGE01006298.1, on the reverse strand, counting down.
TGTAAATATGAGTACGATTGACGTACGTGTCTTGTCCTTCCGGGTACATATTTTCTTCCTACACTCAAAATCTGCGGTTAACCGGCTCCCAGCTCATGTGGACTAACCATGTGAAATCCGTCTTCCCAACTCGCTGCAAACCGGAATGAGTACGTCTACATTTGTAGTTTAAATAATCCAGTCACAATCTCTTATTTTAGCAAAAGTGTCACTTCTGTGCAACAGTGCAAGTACTCACATGTATGCTGATGATATCCTCATTTTGATTTCGTTACGGATAAACTTCTTCTTATAAGCCATTCCAATGTGGGCTGTACTGAATGTTTAACATTACTCTGATATTTTTTGTACTTTCCATACTATTTTATTATATTGTAATCTGTTGTACTTTTGGTGGATAGGCACTTTTCGTATTCTTAAACCAGACTTAATGTTCCACTTGTGCGTGGTACCTTATCTTCAGTACCGAACAAGAGCATTTGCGTGGAAGTCATTTTGACTCTGAAATTACTATTCTGGGAGTTTGAAGACAATGTTCTTAGAATGCTCATTTCTTCAACAGGTACAAATTTTTCTCGCTTCATGGCGCCAAAAATGCCTCATCATTTTTCATCAACGTTGAGGTGGTCTATATATTCATTGGATTGATAAATATCTCGAAAATCTGTGTCCAGAAGTTTAATTGGTTGTGAATTATAAACATTTGTCAGGCAAAGGTTAGCAAAACTTATTTCACTGTGATTCTAGTGTCATACAGGGTGCCCAATGGAAAACCTCTCTGAAATTACAACAGTGTGATCATGAGAACAGGGACTATTTGGTGTCATGAGTGACGTAAGCTCTCTTTTAACTCAGAAGTTTCTGTTCTTTTGACTTACCAACTGAAAACCGTAAATCTACAAGTGACATGTATTCCGCAAATGACTTTTGAGAAGATGGCCAATTCAACCATCCCAGCAACTGTTGTGCCCCGTTGCCAATCGTGTGCATTCTAATGTGGTACGCTTTTCGACTGAACCCCAAACTCTGAATTCGAAGTGTAGTACAGGTGTGGTATAAGGCTAGAGGATGAATGTAAACTAGGGCACTTGTACGAAACAAAACAACGTTTCGAAGAAGAGGATTTAGGAATAGCTCTCTAATTTACTCGTTGTGTTTCCTTCGGAGGGAGGCATTTCTGAAACGCATTATAAACAAATTTTTCTCAAATGGTGTAATCATCACGAGATCGGAGCTGGGAATTTATGAAAGAAAGCTAGTGGCGCAAAATTTCACTGTTATACTTGGAAGAACAGTGATCTTATAGGGAAAACTTTTTATATCAGTTTTTTCAAATTCTCAGCAAAACAACTCAAATGGTTGAGTGGCCCGTTAACATTAACAAGCAGGCGATTATGAAGAATAAAACCTTCGACTCCCAAATCTTTATAGGTGAATACAATTTCACACATGAAAGCTAATCAGAGAGATGTTCAACGTTTTCCCAGCTTAGACATATGAATGCACATACCCGGGCAAAGATTATTTTCGAAGTTAACTTGTGTTGCATTGTAGTGCATGGTTATTGGATTCTCAGTATCAGTTGTCAAGCTGACTATCGCTGAACACCACCAGTTCTTCAGTGAGCCAATTTCACGTGAAACCATGAACATTGTTACCACTTACCCTGACTGGATTACAAAGCAAGGTTAGACGCTCGGCTGATAAATGTAAAATGTCGGTTATAAATTGAACTACACTGACTGCATACGTATAGTCTGAATAATCCTTTAGTAACAATTGTTCTTGCAACAATTTATTAAGGCCAAAACTAATGGCAGTGTGATACAGGGAGACGCCATTCCTCCAGGTTGTCCAGGTGTCAGCTCATGCACGGAATGAGTCACGATCACCTCCTGTTGAGTAGAAATCTATACGATCACTCCTCCACTCACCCTTGACCCTCAGTGGATATATTCACCTATTTAACATTCTTTGGCACAAGTGTGGACTATCAGTCCATTTTCCACAGTCCAATCAGTTGGCTGGTTAATATACCAAGCTTCATGGAACTGACCGGAGTTCAGTGTAGTGTGCATTCTGTACAGGTCAGGTAGTCACTGCATATCAAGAAACGAATATCAGCATCATATTCTTTCATTTGTTCGGGGCTGGCGGACGTTCAGCCAACGCAGATGTAAGAGTGCAGAAAATTGTCAGTTTAGGTAGTGCCTTTTCGATATCAGGTCCTAGGGGGCTAACAGATTCTAACTGCTTTGACCACCAACTCTTCTTGAAAATACGCTGATACAATGCATACTTAAGACTTCGGTAGATGTGGAAGGTACAAACCAAACAGTATATGTTACGGCCGATTTCCTTTTTTTGTTAATAGCCACTAGACATTTATGCAGACTTGCTTGTGCGGTCAGTTCATTACTAGACCGGTTACACCGGCCATCAACAGCTTGTCTTAATCTTGGTTCTGGTCTAGGAGGCATATACCGCTGTATACTTCTCCCGTTCCATGCCTTGAGTTAACTTGTTTTGTGAAGCACTTGCAATGCACTGGACTAAATCCGGCGTGAGCATGTGACAATGGTTGTGGTAGGGAATTGGCCCGACCAGAGGCATTCACGTGTCAGCAAGTGAACTGAGCAATGAATCAGCGATGCACAGAATGACCACTGATTAAGGATGTGCTAATGAGCGGAGTAAACTTAACTGAGAGAGAAGGAGCATTGTCATTCAGGGCATAGAGGTAAGATAAACCTCATGCTCCAAATCACTGTGACTTGATGGTGATAGGCTGGTGGCGCGTAGATTATAACTGAATGAAAGCGATCAGCTGTGTTTATAAACTCTTTCTCAAAACCATCTGGGACTGTGGGGGATGCTTGCTTGTTTGTAGGCCAATCAATGAAAGACTGATCGGTTTAGCCTGTGACCGAAAGGAAGTGCAACAATTGAGGAAACTAAAACGACCATGTAGGGTGAAGGGTTAATGTCAATACTCACCGCAGTTACCCGGTTAATTTCACTTGCGGTGGAGTTTGGTCAGAGTCTACCTTTGTTCTGACGACCCTTGTTAGGTCACATAGCAAATCGCCTAAAAGGATACCTATTACGTTTCTTATAAGCATTCCGACTGTTTCAGCTATCTTTTTATATACAGCAATACTAAGAGCATTATACTGACCTTCCTACAAATCAGATCTAATTGCATCAACAACCTTTGTGTCAGGTTTGTTTGAGACCCTCTTCAACGAACTTAGCCAAAACCCGGAACTTGGTATCAAAGTCCTAGTGTTGAGGTAACCTACCATAAAACTGAAACGAAATCATGTTTGGCCACTGTACATCCTACAATTCAATGAACACAGGAAGAACAAGGATACCAATTCAAATGGGTGAGAATAGTTGATATGCACTTTTATCTCTCTTAACGTACGGTAAGCTAGACAACACGGAAACAACCCCATTAAGTAGAAATGGGACGAGTTAAACTTGGATAAGAGGCTATTGGTAGAGAATGGCCAAGGTAACCGCATCACAATGATTAGAAGCACGCGAGAAGGGGATCGCTGGTCAAGTGATTGTCGACTTCAATGGAATGACGACGGGAAAGAGAAAAACAGGCTAAGAATGTGTCAAACAGAATTCCAAGGATTTTGATCAAATATATACTGTTCATTATTTGGGGAAAATGAAAAACGTAATCCTTGCATGGTTCGTCAAATTTATTAAAAATTATCGTCCGACTCTTGCAATCTATGCCACTGGGTACATTCACATTTCTCTTAATTTTTAAGACTTTCGCCAAGTTTTCATAATTTTCCAGTGAACATGCTTAATAGGTTAATGATTAGAAAACTTGAAGGTTAGTCCAGACACCAGATGTTGTCGATCACACAGTACAACTGGAAAAGATGAACTGGCACAGTGCATTTTTGGAGGGCATCGTTTAATTTATATGTCGGACCAACAAGAAACAATAAGCATGGACCTTATGTGTTGAGGTAATTGGACGGCGCATCTTTTCCAGTTAGTGTTAACAAGTCTATGTTTGTATATTAGCCAAACTGTGATCTCAAAACTAACAAAGTGGCCAGCCATGGAAATCCTCCAGATTATTCGTTTCTCTATTGCTGAAATTGATACGTGCTACTAACTTCCAGTAATCTAGTACAAATGATCCGGTTACCGGGTTCAGCTAAGTTAGGTTTTACACACGGATGGACGGTCGCTGTATCCTAATTAATGACAGTTGTGGTCTCACTGTCTCTTTTATCTGACCAGTGCTTATAAGTGCTCTAGAAGGTGATTGGCCAATACTCCGTCAACCCACTTTGAAAAATCGTCTGATTTCTTGAAGCATTTTCTGTACATTGCGATACCGAATACATCAATACGTTGTGAGCGATCGTCCCAACAATAAGAGCACAAGTTCCACTGTATTTTTTCAACGTCACGGTCTTTAATCTTTGTGTGCAATGAGAACCTTTGTGATCCTATTGAACTGTTGTATTTGAGGACTTCATGTTGCTAGTTTAGACTTTGTTGCTCATTTTGATGATTTCAACAGACTTTATCATTTGGAAGTAATACCTACGGATTAAGGGTCACTGTAAAGCAGCTTGACAGATTATGTGTACAGTGAACGAACTTTGAAAAAGCGGGATCATTATCTCTGTGCTGGAATCGACTGACAAATGCTTGTAAAGCTATGGCTGACAGGTTCCGAACTACAAATTGAGAAAACATTCCATTCCGCTCCTAATTCAGTTGGAAAAGTTTTTAAAAAATGACCACGACCCAGTGAAAATCATCATTAATATATGATTGTTTCCATTAACAAATTGCCCATTATGATCAATTTATAACCAGGAAAATTAGTGAGCCACCGTCTTCCGTGGCACCATTCAAACATGGCAAACCGTCCCCAATCTGAAGCACACGACAGCTCCAATTTTAGTGGGAGGCACGCTATACGTGCAAATGCAAGATGAAAGTATGGCATGAATCTCTCAAAGAAATCAAATCGCAGTTTGACGAGGTAAAAAATTGCAACTCCCAGGCATGTGTGGAATTCTTTAATTCGTACACACGAATGGCACACAGAAATTCTTGGGAGGCTTAATTTGAGCAGCCCTTATGAATGAAATTTTCACACCACTCTTGACACCCTGTCAATATACCTTGACAAGGTCGTAGATCTTAAAAGTAAGATGTGCAGATTCGGATTGTTTCGTGACTTCGTAACGCTGTCAAAGCTTACCGAAGGTACGTCAAAACCTGGAAACAACAGAACATTTTTCGGTCATAACGATAGAAACCATCGTTTTCACTCAGTCTTCTGCTAACTGGCGTCTTTTTCGCTTACGAATGCAGCATTGCATTATCCACTGATTCTTACCACGTGATTATGTGAACTGTACCCCTTTGAGCAAAATGTTCTTAGTTTTGCCATTTGTAATCAATGACATATGCTGAGTCAAAGCTTCGTGCTATCAGTCAGTCGCTGGTGTTGTGTTGCAATAGCCAAAAGCAAAGGATAGCAGCTGGGCTAAAATGTCGGTAGAATTGAATTTATGACACAACAGACAGCATACGCTTGCATGCTGGCAAGCCCAAACACGTTACAGTACACTGCAGGCGCATTCGACGACCCTAAACGGTTGCGCGTGCTAGGGTGAACGGTGTTATAAACCCCGCGTAAACCAAGTTCAAACGCCCACACCTCTGTGCTTCAGCTCACGTGCCCTTGTACGGCAAGCAAGGCATCAAACACTGCTCGTATTGCCTAATTTTCGGATGCAGGGCACGCAGTCTGCGGCCAATCCATGTTAAACCAACAGGCCGAATGGTGACACACAAATCGGCTGCAATAGACTCGATTATCCGATAAATATCAACCACAGGAATAAGCTACTCACGTGAATCTGGTTTTCCTCACCCACTTGCCGACAGTACGGTTTTTAAAAGAATTCGTCCGTGTCAGATGTGAAACGTAACCACCGAAATAAACAGCGACTGACTACAAATTGTCTTGAAATTATTAATCCAACTCAACCATATTAGAACTAATCACACATTTCTAGGTTGCTTGAACCGCTTCTTTGTTAAGTCTGGTGGACAAACGAAACATTTGGAATTTCAGTGGCACATCTTTTTTCAGCAAGTTTAGTAAGATCACCTTGCGGTCATCAATGCTTCGGTCTTCTATCAAGTTCTAATCTCTATCATGTCTTACTCCGAGACCTATGTATCCCACGGTATGATTAGAAGCATAATAATGAAATGCGGACGTTTAACGCTGAAATAATCGCTGAACCCTAATCTAAAAGTTAGGAATGAGGCAAACAGCGATCAACAACGATCTTGGTGTGAGTAGTACTTCTGAAAGGCCACCGGAGAAAGTGAACAAGTCACGTAATTTCTCGCACACTGTGAAGGCGCAAAGGAATGAGTAGCCTTATATTGTAACCGTATACATTTCATTCAATTCCTCGGAATGATATTTAGGCAGTTTTGAAGTTATTCGGCAATCTGCATACAAAAGTTGTCTACGGCTTTCATCCTTCCTTAGTTGCGAATCCAAAGTGGTGATTACGTTGATTTCATTCCACCTATCCGGATGTTGTGAAACCTTTTTCTTTGCAAAAACTCATAAAGTATTCCGTTTTAAAAGCGTTAGGATCGTTACGTAAGTGTTTTAATTAAACACCCGGGACAAAAATGCATCCAGATTAATAAGTGTTTTCCCTACAAACATGATTAACGTAAAGTGATAACGGATTATTTATCTGTGACGCACAAGTCTGCGAGAATCTGAAAAAAACACTAGTTATATTGAGCAGTATTCTTTCTCTCAGTCCTTCTTTCTCATCCATCACTTCCTGTAGTATCCAGTTTATTTGTTCTTTTCCCTATCTGGTGGTTAATGCATACAGACAGTTGATAAGTAGTAGGGGATTTTGGTTTATATAGGTTGAACTTTACTCACCAGTGACTGCAGTCGTCATCTTCCTACACATTTTTATCCAGCCTCTTTCAAAAAGAAACGTTTGATTCGAGCCCCGCTCTCGCCAGAGTTTGTCACTTGTGTATATCCTTGCTGTTACAGAGATCTGAACTCTGGACACGCTTCCATTTAGTAACCGTGAGAATCACCGTGCCATTAGCCTAACACTACTCATCACTTAATTGCCATACGAAACGACCAATTACAGTTGATTGTGAATAGTGTTCAGAATGACCCACCGCCTGGCAAGGAGATATAGTAATGGTCCCGTTAACTCCAGTCGATAAACCGACGACTAGAGCTCCTATCCAAGTTGAAATCACCGAAGTAAGTAAAGGTGTCGAGCCATATCAACCAAAACTACCTGTAGATCCAGTGAAGCTAACAAACGTTGCGCACGTCTATACCATTTCCGGTTTAAGATTTCCCGATATCACTTTCAGGTGTTTAGGTGTCAGTTTAAGATATTCCAGGTAACTGGGTTCAGGCGAGCCAGCTTTGTTTACTACCTAAATCTAGCGGGACCGCGTTCTTCCAGTGTATCAAAGCCAACAAGCCCCTGTGTTTCTGGCCCAACTATGTACGCATTAGCTGTGCGACTGTGTTCACCGTTGAAGCCTAATTAGCTCTTTTGGGAAGTAGTAAGTTGACCTCGAGACATGCAAACTACAAAAGGTATACAATAAAGTTGTCCTCTGTCATAAGTTCATGAAAAATGAACAGAGGGTAACAAAACCACACGAAGGTGACATGAATTCACGGAACTGAGAGTGAATTTAGTTGCAGCTGAAAAAGATCTTGAAGGCTAGGCATGTAAGGTGAGCACTTCTACCTTAGTAAAAACAATAACATGAACAGATTGCGTCGGATTATGATTAAGCATAGCGGCTAAGTATTTACTAGGTGGACAATTAGGTAGAGATGTGTTTATGACTCGCACCGTAGGTCAATTATTGAACGTTCGCTGTTATGTTCTTCTTCCATGTGGGGTCAATAAAATTTTAATAAATGTTTTTGTACTGTCATGAAAATTTTACGTTAATCTTATTTTGGTTAATGTACTGAACGAGGGAGTAGGATGTCTCCGATTAGTGGATGACAATGGAAGCATTATGTGTACACACAAACGAACCCGTAGCAACGGGCGTCGGGATCATATAAAACGGAAAGGATAAAAAATGAAAAAGAACTGAAATTTGAAGGACACCCCTGAATCATCACGAGTGAGCAAAACAAATAGCTATTTCAGCTTATGAACCGAAAAACGCAGTAATCTCTAAATTATGAGAAATGGTGCCTCCGTTGCAAAGCTGAACCTCTTGAACCCATTCATGTAATACCACTCAGGGTTCGAAATGGATGTACTAAGTTCAGGAATAAGCTCCACGGTTATTGTACTGGAGTAAACACGGACTGCTTGTGCAATGACCTGGGGCCGGATCAATAAAATGCCTAAAGCAGTCCCTCGGAAACTCATAATTCATTCTGGCACGTTAAAACCTGATAAACACGACCAAGAAACCTATTATAAAGTATGTTCACTAAATGACGCTAAACCATAGACGGGACGAATGTATATGACAACTTATGGTAAAGTACAATGGTGACGCATTGAAATCAGAGCAGCTAACCTTAATGATTCAAATAGGCCAACCATAAAATGAACTGAGGATCCTTCTATCGGCGAACGAAACTAGCGGCCACTTTAACCCATTTTCAAAACCCAGCAAAAGGGTACGTACTAACGGTACTCATCAAACTGCAACATACTTTCACATGTTAACATTTGTGAGTTCGTACCCAGCCTATTTACTACAGGAGTTATAACGTTATCTTTTTGGCCGATAATATCTGGGTTTGAATCATTAGTGTATGACTCTTGTTTCTACCCAGACGAGTTGAAAGTTCTCCAGACCGCTCACAGTCATACCGTCGCGAGGCAGAAAATAGTGAATGGAGTAACACGGGTTGGTCAGTTTTTATTCTCTCGATTCATACTATAGGTATATAGGTATGATTAGTGCTGTTTACGGGCCCGTGTAATAATTACAGCCAATCTTATCAAGGGTCACTTTATGATATAAATCCTCTCAGAAGGTTATTAGCAATTCGATGCAGAGAGACAGATTCTGATGCAACTCCATTGGGAATTATAAGCGCTTAATTAATCCGACGATTTTAATACGGTAATAATCTCTTGTTTTTGCCGAGTGCACCCGGAATAGAAAGACTTCATCATGGGGAGGGCATTTTACGTCTTCTTATAGAAGCTTCTTATTACGGCGAAAATTGTTCTACATATGTATAGTCGGGGAATGGCACACAAGTTATCTTCAGTCCATCGTTACAATTTATAACACCTAATGTTTTTTCAAACCAAAGTAGTTAACTTTCACTCAAATAGGAGACTGAAACCTAAGTTCAAACCAACAATACGAAACAAAATTACGGTTGACATACCAACAAGGTGATGTTTAATAAGCCCGCAGTCCAGAAAGTAGTTTAGGCCACTGTCTGTCTACCTTTTAGTTTCACGTGTTAAACCGCTCTCTCATCTTTGACAAATGAAAACAATAAACGGATGTCACCTGAAGTATCAATGAAGTTGTCATCACGTGATCCACTTGAGACAAGAATGTAATCAATTAAATCTTCTGTACACACCACGATGTTATTATAGTCTACTAAAGGACTACTGGAGGTGGGGTTATTTTCCTAACGAAGTTCACAGTTTGTTGTTAATGCGGAATGAGCTTCAGAACTGTCAGTCCCTTCATAATACATATAAACTGGAGTGGTCGTTTCTCGGAACACAGTTCTGATTCATGTTCACTGTGTTGGCAATGCTAATCAGCGAGATATTTAGTTGATAGAAGACAATGACAACTGTATCGCAGAATAGAATTAGTCAAGCTGAAGTAGTGAGGAAGAAGAAATCCAAGGACCGTTCTTTCGAAAGTGACCAAGAAAACATTGTTCACCTTCATCAATTTGACCGTGATTGTCTTTCATCCAGATACCTAACAAGGTGGAAGGTGAAACGCTATGAACTGTTGTCCTTATTTCTATCCCCGTCAACCATATACACAACAGAATTTGTTGCATTTAACTGACACAAACAAAACAACAATTACTTGGACCGTCCGGAATAGCCAACGGGGTAGGACATGAGTTGTGAGATGTCTTAAAATACACAATTTTGCTCCCACTCACAGCCTATTACTTCATAATGGAACAGTTAACTCAATTAAAAAGTGTGCTTTCCGCATCTTCAGTTGTGAATATTCGGCAGAAAAAACATGTTACAGAAGAGCTGTTAATTCAGTTTTACTACTGGCTATCAACACTTGACAGCAGAAACAGGTAGGCGTTTAAGCTACCACGAATCATCCAGTTTATCGGGCCTATTTTAACGCATACCGTGTACATGCTGATGAACCTGAGTGAATGCTACTGACCACTTCTGCTGGCATTCAATCAGCGGGACAAGCTCCGCCTTCATTTTGGGTAAATGTGTATTGCTTGCCGTAAACCACCTTTGCCTTCAGCTGGATACTTCTGATAGGCGGAAAACGGTTTGATGAGTGTGTCCAATGGATTATTAGTTGCAGTTACCAGAAAGTACGCACCAGGGAATATCCTTATTGTGATACTCAGAAAAAAGGTTATTTATCTGTCAACTCTTCGATATGGCTATAAAGTCCGCAAATCGTGTGTCTGTTTTTCTCATTTTACATGGAGTTTTGTTGGCCTCTTCAGTATCAAGATTTATTCTTCACGCAGATTCAGGCCTCCCGTAGTTTGATATTGAATAAGCTAATTGCGTTCCACTTGTATTTATTTACATTTTGTAAGAGCGAAAGTTGCCGTTTAATGAAAAACCACAACAAACGAACAAGCTGCGTATGGGATATGCAACTGTATTGAGATCCAAGAAGTCCAATGACAAGTATTCGTTGACAACACTCCTAAGGAAGGCCACTCGAGATGGTTGAAACGTAGAGTACTACAACTTGCTCGTAACGTTGTGTTATTCCCAAACTGTTTAACAATTATTCATTGTTCAGAAAATCCACACACAGGGTGCATGATTCAAAACCACCATAATCAAAACACCCACTTGCAGATAAAACTGATCTAAGGACGCCCTGGCCCTCAGTGCTAAGTTTATATACGGAAAACCACAGTATACATCAAAGTGCACTACCAATGTTCCTTTTGCTTTCCCCTGGTGACTTTAATAGCAAAATATATCGTCCGTGTCTAGCTACTGAGTAGTAAAATGAGTAGTACAATGTGATCGTTTATTCTCACTTGGTTGTCATTCGATGCACAATGCTATCCGCTACTCGCACAAAACGAAGCTGTGAGGCCTGTTGTTCACTAGCTCAACCAAAATTACTGTTATCATAACGTATATTTTTTATCTGAAGCCGGCTATTCCATTTCTAATGTCACCCGGTATTTGTTAACGAATTTGAGAAAATTCGCCAGAACTTCCACGTTCTTTCCAATAGATCAGTGGCATAATATCAATGAATAGTAACATTTCACACCAAATGTATTTCTTAAATTGCGTTGGATTATTTTATCATATCAGGGAACATTAAAACTTATGAACACATTTCTGGAGGTGCTCTGTTAATTATAAATATAAACTCGTTTGCAGATGTTCGAACGAGTGAATATGACTGGTGTATTGAAGCTTTTATGTTTAGTGTTCGGAGCTAGTTAACTTATAAGGCTGCGGAGCATTCGAGGCTAAAAAGTTATTTGCCAGTCGTTTTCAACGGCTGAACACAGTTTGTTACCACGGTCAGATTGTTTTTATTCATATTTTTACAGGATTTCAAAAACAGCTGCAGAAGTCAACGCATTAGTATCATGTGTACACTACCACCTAACTCTGGTCATATTTTGCACACATCTTCATATTCAAGTCACCGAGCATTTAGTTTGAGTGTCATTCTATTCTTTCCTCATATCCCAATCTTCGTTTTATCTACACTGTGGAGCGGCAAATGCTTGAAGATTTCCGTCCAGCTTGCACAATTAACTTGCGTTTTTATTTTGTGGTTCATGTGACTGTCCCATCCTCTTTAGATGGCCCGTTTCTTTTTCTCTGTGAAGTGAGGACCAAGCATAATTGTGCTAAAACGCTAGTCACTAGCAGCCATCAATCATCAGAAACGTCAGGACTGGTTCGACGACAACAACGCAACAACTTCCAGCTCGGTAAAAGAGAGGAATGGGCCCTTTGCCGCTCAAACAATGTACCCGGACAATGAAGACTGAGCGACATTGTGAAATGTTTCCCGTCAACTGGTTGAATGTGTTCACGGAATTATGGACGACTGGTGGAGGAAACAAGGCGAGTGGATTCAAGGATACGTCGGTCGCCGAAAACGCAAGAAGTTCTGCAACTCGCTTAAGGCGATCTCCGATCTGTCCATCCAGTCTACCAAAACACTGTTGTATCGTAAAGCAGAAAGCAAGGCAGGGGTAGTGAACGTACACTACTATGTTTGCAATCTGCCCAGTAGGCATACACAAAGGAAATTAAATCAGTGAGAGAGTTAAAATTAAACCAATCGTAGTCGCGATGTATCACGCGAGCGTTAGTAGCCAATCAGATAAGAGGTGAACATTCTGGCCTTGTAAAGGACGTACAAACACACACATCACTCCTTTTCGGCCAGCTTCAAATTAGGCGTAGATAAACTGGTCGACCGATTTCGAAGCCCGTGATGAGCGACGATAGTTCGAGGAGTTTGCAACAAGTTGCTCCGCATGTGAAGGTAAACTGACCGTCCGGGTTAATCGTCCAGTAAATAATTGACGTTGATTGACTTTCTTGTTGTTATCCAACTCGTATGTACAGGGTCCGAGGGTACGCTTTATGGAGATTTAGGATGAAAATCTTGCTTGCCGCTTGTTGTGGGACTGATTCTTCAAGCGGACAAATGTTCCAGGTGCCAGAGGTTTTGCTGACTTGACATAGGTCTTTTGGCAAGTCTCCCTCCGAAGCAACTTGGTATGTTTGGCTTCATTTGCAGGTTGGTGAACTGCGTTAGGTTTCGTACGTAGAGCTCTCCCGTACATAAGTTCAGCAGGCGTTTTTCCGGTCGCTCTATGGTGGCTGGTGCGATAGGTCAATAATGCTTGAATTATGGAATCCCCCCACGTTTCCCCTGGTAACTGTAACTGCCCGTATACATTCCTTCAAAAAACGATTCAAACATTCTACCATATCATTACTTGCGGGACTGTAAGGAACAGTCCGCGAATGTTTTCTTCCCTGCCGACGTAAAAATTCTTCAAACTCATAACTGATAAACTGATATCCGTTATCGGTGACAGTCTCCTCAGGAATCCCGAAGCTGGCAATANCAGTCTCCTCAGGAATCCCGAAGCGGGCAATAAGATGTTTCATCCAATAAATTACTGTGGTTAACGTGACATCTCCGCAAATGTGTGCCTCAGGCCATTTACTGTAGTAGCAATTGGCGACCAGTATGTTACGTTTATTCCATGGAGCTGTTGTAAAAGGTCCCACAATATCGATAGCAAGCTTTGCTCACGGGTGCATAGGATATTCCACTGGTTGCACGGAGGCAACTATAGGTTTGGTTGATTTATCAGCACGTTGACAAGGGACGCAATCATTGACAGGAGTCTGGATTAACGAAAATATTCGTGGCCACCAATACCATTCGCTAGCACGACGAAGGGTCCGTGTGATACCAGGATGTCCTTCATGAGCACACAGCATCATTTCACGTCTTAACCTAAGATGGTGGGACGAACCGTGATCCACGCATGATACGGTCGTCTATCACAGGAAGCTCCTGTCGCAAGAGGTAATAGCATTGTAGCTCGTCAGTGATATTTTTGACACTGAGCCATCCGGCTGAAATGTATTGTTTCAACTGTTGGAATTCATAATCCATTTACGTATGCTCCCGCAGTCGCTCGCATGAATTGTCAACTCATCAATGGCAACCACCATTTCGAATTCGTTCATATCGTCTGTATCAATTTGTATGGGCAAAGGTAGGCAGGAAAGTGCATCAGCTACGTGATTTCCTGAACCACGTCTATATTTAAATCTGAAGTCGTGATTCAATAATCTGACATACCACCGACTGATCCGTAATGGTCTATGGCCTTCAGTTCTTTGACTGAGAAGTGTCGTCAATGCTGCATGATCAGTTCTCAGTGTGAAGTGCCTACCAAAAAGATACATATGCCACTTCTCACAGGCCCAGACAGAGGCTGAAGCTTCTTTTTAACTAGCTGAATAGTTACGTTCCGCGTCAGAAAGTGTTCGTGATGCGTATGCGATTATCTTTTCCTGTGCTTGCTGTATTCGGAAAAGAACGGCTCCCAGACCAAAATCGGAGGCATCTGTTGAAACGAACGTAATGCAGGATTCGTCAAAGATACTGACAACGGGAACGGAAACAATCATCTGCTTCATGCGTGAAAAGGCTTCTCTTTGGGTGTAGGACCACTTAAAGGGAATATTCGATCTCGTAAGTAAACGTAGTGACCCGACCACAGTGGCGAAATTCAGAAGATGGCTCAAGTAGTATGAGCAGAGTCCGAGGTAACGTTTGAGTCGAAGTAGACTCGTAGGTTCTGGAGCATTTGTAATAGCCTCAGTATTTTGCAGGTTGGGACGAGCTCATTCATCAGATATAATGTGGCCAAGAAATGATATTTCAGTTACACAGATTACACACCTGTTCATGTTCAAACGTAAGTTCAACTGATTGAGACGACCTAGCACAGAGTGAAGATGTTAATCATGTTCTTCTTTAGACTTACCGAAAACGCATATATCATCCATGTACACAATAGAACCCCGGCATGAAGATGAAGACTGAGTCGCAAATCTATACCAAGCTGATGGAGCCGAACTTAAACCCAGTGGGAGAACTTTGTACCAGACTAGACCTTCTGTGGTGAGAAAAGCAGTGAGAGATCTGGAATCGGCCGTAAGTGGCATGTGATAAAAAGCACTTTTGACGTCCAATTTTGAACAGAATTTTGCTCCTTCAAGTTTAATTAACAGTTCATCTTGATTAGGCAAAATGAATTTTTCGACCACAACTTGTTCGTTAAGTGCTCGAAGATCTGTGTACAATCGAACTCTACCATCTTTTTTGAAAACCGCAACTAATGGATTTACCCAAGCCGAGCATGTTATTGGCTCAGTTAGATCATTTTGAAGCATCAGATTCATGACGACAGAAACTGCTTCCCGCTTTGCAATGTGTATCGGTCGCGGCTGTGATATGGAGGACGGTTTTGCATCCGACTTTAAACGAATTTGGTGGGCCACGTTGGCTGCACGACCAATTGAATCAGCAAATAATTGTGGATATTTATGATGTAATAACGGCACGTCAACAGTAGCTATTGTCATACGTTCAGTAGAAGGTAGAAGGTTCATAGCAACCATTGCGTTACAACCTAACAATGTTCTTCTGTCAGTGTTGCATATATACACAGCCACAGAAGCAGGTAGAGAAAGTCCAACACATAGTTGGTGTAATATAACTCATTTCTATGGATGCACTGGAGTACCTGCCAAATTTATAAACCGTTGGGTGCACAGGTAAATGTTTGAAATGGCGCTCATAAAATGAATAAGGGATTACAGTTATTGGAGATGCAGAATCTAGTTTCATTTCAAGAGGCAGTCTTAAGGCCGAGGATAGAAAATAGATCGTGGGAACATCTGAACGTAGTAATCGTGGTGCTTAAACAGACATGGAAGCAGCAGCATATTCGTCCGAATGTAAGGCATAAACTGTTTCCGCGGTAGGAAGTTCTTCTGGGACAGTAACAGCAACTCTCTCTAGTGCATGTACCGAGCGCGTACGGCAGACTTTTGCAAAATGACCAATCTTAGAACAACTCGAACATTTAGCGTTTCTTGGTGGACATTCCAGATTATTCGCTCTATGTGCTGTTGATCCACACCGGAAACATTTGCCAGGGGGGTGGAAGGCAGCAGATGGCTTCAAAGTTTCATCGTTGAAACCGACTGTGGTGACTTCGGGAACAACTCACACTGTGATCGAACGTGCTCTTTAATATGGGCCATTTCACAGGCCTTCTCCCAAGATAATTTGGATGCATGTTCCGTCAAAAAGGGATTCACGGATTTTTTTAAATTTCTTACCCCATATATAAACTAATGCAGGAGCATGCAATCTTGAAGTTTCTTAGTAGGTAGTTTAGAGTACTCACAAGCCCGGAAGGTCCTTATAAGTCGAGAAATGAATCCTTCTAGTGGTTCTCCAGTTTGCTGACTGATGCGGGAATAGGTAAACCTGGAGGTGTATACGTTGGTAACGGCCCCCAGTATTTTGTCATTTGTATTTAAGGCTTCCTCCGAGGTGGTTTTATGGAGCAGAGAATGGATGTCAGACTGTCTCTGCCCTTCAGTTCCCAAGTGGTTACGCAGAAGTTTTAGTTTAGTTGATTGTGTCATCAAAGTAAACATTGCCGGCGACGCCATATGTTGTATCGTAAATCAGAAAGCAATGCAGGGGTAATGAACGTACACTAGTATGTTTGCAATCTGCCCAGTAGGCGTACACCAAGGACATTAAATCAGTGAACGAGTTAGAATTAAACCAATCGTAGTCGCGATGTATCAAGCGAACGTTAATAGCCAATCAGATAAGAGGTGAATATTCTGGCCTTGTAAAGGACGTACAAATACACACAACACGCACTGGTTGGTGTGGACGCCGGCTGTTTATGCACACAGCCAGATAAAATCACAGAAGTCTGCTATCATTGACTGGGTGACCGTGAACAGCCTGCCGCATCAGGCCATCGAATCTTTACTTGCTCTCGCTCCGGAGAGAGAGAGTGTAGAGAGTGATCAGACAACTGTGCAATGAAACAGCTGCAGGCGAGGACGGTTTAACAAGTGAAATCCTAAGGAATAGCCGACTAGCGCTAGAACGCGCACTACTCCAGCTGGTTCGCTGTATATGGAAACTGGAGGAAATACCACGCGATTCCAAAGATGCCCTGATCGTACCTTTGCTTTAAGATAAGGGTAGCAAGCAACGCTCCGACAGATGGCAAGATGATTGCGAGAAACTTCCAGAACCGGCTGACTGCGAACTTTTTGAAGACCAATGTTCCCGAGGAGCGGTGTGCATTGCGGGCGAGTCGGAGTGCGATCGACCTGACGTTTGCTGCTTGACAACTACGAGAGAAGTGCCGGGCGCCCAACCATCCTTTGTATGCCTTCTTCGTGGATTCCACTAAGGCAGTTGATTCACGGTGAACCGCGAGGCGTTGTGGAAGGTACTTGGTAAATTTGGATATCCAGCTAAGTCCATCAGTATGATTAAAATGTTCCATGTGGACATGATGGCGAAGGCACAGTCGTGTGGATGAACCTCTGATGATTTTGTCATTGTCACTGACCTGAAGCAGGGTTGTGTTCCAGTCGCAGCCTATTCAGTTTATATTTGACTATCATGCTGGCAGTTGCTTTTCAGGATGGCGGAAGAGGGCTTTGAGGTTAGATATTGGACGAATGGGGGCCTACTGAATATTCGCTGTCTCAGCACTGCAACCCGGTTGTATACCTCTACGATGCACATGCTTCTGTTCGCAGATCACAGCGCGCGGTCTGCACACAGCGAGAACGAACTACGGCGACTAGCCACAGCTTTCGCCACAGTGGCATCCAAGTTTAGACTGGATATCAACATAGATAAGACATTTTCTGTCTGTCAGTATTCCCTGGGTGGAGGTGCTGTTCCTGCACGTGTGTCTCAGATTCGCATCCACTGGGAATTTGTCGACAGCTGCGCAGACTTCTGCTATTTGAGTAGTAACCTGTCCACAGATTTGTCCGCGGGTCGCGTGATGCGAGTTCGTGTGGAGAAGGCTAATGCTGCTCTCGGACGTCTTGATAAACATGTCTGGAAGAACCACAGCATGAAGATGGCCACCAAGTTGTGTGTCCACCACTGAGCGGCGCTGTCTGTACTGTTGTAGAGCAGTAAAATTTGGACATGGTATCGGCGGAACGTGCGCTATCCGAGACGTTTCTATTTGCAGTGTCTGAGGCGCATGTTGGGTATTCGGTGTTCCGTCATGGTTCCGAACATTAAGGCACTGTGGCGAGCGGACATGGGCGGAATGGAAACCGTGCTGATGCTGAATCAGTTTCGTTGTCTAGGTCACGTCCGTCGGACAGGTGATGACTGTATTCCGATGCAGGTGCTATACGGGCAACTGAAGTCAGGTGGACGAAATCTGGTGATCAAAGTTGTGACACCAGGATGTTATGCAGGTAGGTCTTTCATGTTGTAGCATTGATTTTAGATGTTGGGAAGATTTGGCATTGAGACGGACGGTCTGGAGAAATATGTTCTGGACGGGCGTCGATGAGTTCAGCGAGCACTAATTG
This sequence comes from Paragonimus westermani, assembly GCA_008508345.1. NCBI lineage: Eukaryota > Metazoa > Platyhelminthes > Trematoda > Plagiorchiida > Troglotrematidae > Paragonimus > Paragonimus westermani. Next base: position 11,249 of record QNGE01006298.1, on the reverse strand, counting down.
CGAGACCATGAACGGGAGTGCGTGGTACGCAAAGGAACCATCGGTGTCATAGGTCGTGATGACATGACAATATGGCGTTGCGTTGTATACGGCCGCGAATACACTGTCCATTTGGGATCAGTAGGTCAAAAACGTACTCATAGCGTAGTGAGGACAGACGGTCGCACTATACTGCTTACACCACCACTATTCAGTAACGATGCGACAGCATGAATCGAAATGGCGAGGACAGGAAAGATTGTGCGGCCGTGTGCGATGGTAGTCGGAACGGTGAGTGGGTTTACTGTCAAATTTGATGGTCTGACAGAATGTGATGTTCGAATCGATGGTCACGTAGTCAAACAACCTCTGTGCCATCCGCCTCCTCGGTTCACAACAACTGGTTCTGTGACCAGGATACGAGGAGGAAGATCCCGTGGCCGCAGCCGTTTGAGGACGGGGATGTTCGGAGTTCCCTGGAGGACTTCGAAGACACGTGGCGGAGGCGGTCGGAGTGAAGGCGGACCAGGCGAAGCTGGTGGCCCTGCGGATGCTGCCCTCCAATGATCCTTCCCATATCTCTGCCGTATTTGTCCCTCAGACATTTCCATTCATGCTGTCGCCTCGCTACTGAATAGTGGTGGCGTAAGTAGTATGGTGTGACCGTCCGTCCTCACTACAATAGTACACTGCCGGTCAGGAGACAACGAGTACGTTAGGGTCAGGTAGGTTAAATCCGTTATGTCCATGTGTTTTTCTGTTCACATTGACCAACGACCCACCCGCTCCCCTTTTCGGAAACCTGGACGTGTGTGATCTTCTACGTTTGCTTTTCATTAGCGTTGGTGATGTACTGTATGGTGATTTTTCTGCCCGTTTTCCTTCAATCCGAACTTGCGTTTCGATTTTATTCGATATCTTCCCTAGGGTCCGCTGACATGTACTCCTATAATTGAAAGCTTCTTGCTTTATAATTTCAGGGTATTTTTTCCAATGCAGATCTTACCATTGCCGTTTCTGTTCACTTCTCAATAGATAGAGGTTTCAATTTCGAGCTAGCCTATGAATTGGCTAACCAGCATTGGCCGACTTGACACAAAGACCCCACTCACACACCTCTTGGACTTATTCCTTCGAGTGTACACTGGGTACGTGGTGTGTGATTGAGGCTTGGAAGTGGTGCGGCGTAAGCCAATTGCGGTGATGATTAAGTGAAGGCCTCCTTTGGCTTCGGTCATTGCGACATACTAGTCCGAACCGCACGCCGCCGGTGTACACGTGATGAACGTCAAACCTGATTTTTTGCCACCCCTAGCGTAGTAATCGAGCTTATGCATCACGTTGGTACGAAAGGTGACGTTTTTCATGACTTCGATCCCTTCATACTTAACAATGTGAAATTGGTCCAAGGGAGGTATTCCGAGTTTTGTGGGGCACTATTTGCAGTGTAAGATTTCGTAGGTAGTGAGATACGATATGGGATGCACGGCAGAACCGACGGTTGTCCGTAACCCCGGAGTGTTATCATGTACAGCCAAACGATTTACAACATTTTTCAGAAGTTTGATCTAGTTCTGATTGCACCTGCTATGCGCGACATAGCACGTAGTCATCCATCAATGTCTTGTTTGCCGTCCCTCCGAACCAGGTTGAAATATTGAGATTGCACAGAAGTCCAGTTTACCAAAGCATAATTGAATAAATAAAAAGATCACATGTGTAAAAACAAATGTTTATATCTGAGTGGTCGAAGATACGGAGCTATATTGCAGGTAAACTGGTTCAAAATAAAAAAAGTATTGTCTGCAAAAAATTGGAAAATGAAAGTTACTCAACAATATGAATGGAGGGGAAAAACATAATCAACATTTCTGTTGTGTAGAATACAACAGTGACTAGACAAGTTCTGATGATCAGGCGAAAAAATAAAATCTATCGCACAACAAACGTAAATAATAGTAGTTGTAGGATATAAATTACACATTAAACTGAGGCAGCTAACCGGCGCTTGACTAAGGATCGAGTAAGGTATATGATATTTGGCTAAACCGGCAGTTCCGTGACTATGATATAACATTCACTGGCAAGTGTGGCTCAAGTCCCGTTGAAATGTAAAGTAACTTTCGGACACATACACGAGCTAAGAAAAATTAAGTGTTTGCCAGTTAATCGACAGCTAACTATGCAAAAACACCTGCAAACAGATCTGCGTTTAGCGGTAGGAACCTTTCTTATGCTAGCATAAACTATTTCGAAAGATCAGATAAGTGCTCACTAACTGTAACGAGTTTGTTTCTGGGCAGTTATTGACAAACGTCAGGGTTAAACATATAAAAAGGGAGATGAATTGATATGAGTCGAATCGCGACATTCTTTCAACCATCTGGCTCAAATTGATTGTTAGTAATGGGAAAGTAGAAGTTGTCGGTCGTTAGATTTGTATTTGTCTACTAGATTGCGCAGTCCGACTAAATTTGAGTAGTAAAGCAGCTGATAACCACGAAAACATTCCACCCTGTAAACAGTGATATTGTGGTGGATTGTCAGGTCGGAGGTGTGAGCTTTCGAACGCTCGGCCGAATACATCAACGCGGGGGAGGTACGTTCAAAAGCCTGCCGCGATCGAATCAAGAACAACGTGCGCGACCGGATGAGTCATCGCTCGAATGGATCGGACCAACGGGCGAGGCAGGGCAGGCAAAATACGACAGACGACCAGATCGGAGGCGTGGTTTTTCCAACATTTGGAGGAACATCTCGACACGATATTGGAATACGGTCAAGGCCAACATTGGGTGGATGACGGGCAGCACGAGCAGCCGGACGATCCATCGCGCAACGAAATCGGACAAACAGACGAGGAATGTCAGGCAGAAAACCGCCCGATAGAAGGCACCGATCACACATGTAAACCGGTCACAAGTGCACACGACGTGAGAACGGAAACCGGGGGTGTTGCAGGTTGGAATTATGACTCGAACGAGAGAGCGCGCGTTGCATGTGACTAGCGATTTGGACAATAAAGATTGTGCTTCATTGGACGCCTTTTCGCTACAATATGAGCGAAAGCTCACTGGTTCAGATTTGCTTCGGCCTTTCCGTCTTAGTAAATACCACTATTTAGGCTACACGAACATAGTTGGTTGTGTCCCAGTCGTCATCATAAAGAGGTCATCCTCATAGACAGCAACACATCAGTAGTTCGTACGGATGTTCAACTGCCACCCAACCATGAATAGAAAAACCAGACCCTGTACCTGATGAGGGAGGAAAAACGAAGGGGAAAGAAAGGGACAAGACTAATAAAATAGCTAATTCCATGTTCAAACTTTCAACATCAAGGTGCCTATATCTTGCAAATAAACAACCGAACTATAAGTGAAAATGAGGCGTCATCAGCAAGACAGCTTCCTTACGGCTTTCACTACCCGGCGTCGTTGAATGCACTCACTTCATAGACAACTTGATAACCATTAAGAGATACACACCTATGAACTGAAACTAGAACACCTGAAGCACCATCTATGATTCTGTTTTTGATCTACGGATCTTTTGTTTGGTCGATTAATTTCAAATAATCTGACCACTAACGGCCCTCATGTAACACAAAATGTCACGTGCATCAATGGCACATAGCATTCAGTGGCCCCAATGAGCACTGTAAACCACAGCAGAAACAACCATGGTCTGCAGCGTCCGACAGACGTGAAGCATGCAACGGCAGAAGTTATCCCGCTCAGCATAGAAGTAGCTGCTACAGGAACAAGTTCCTATTTTCATCAGAACTCACATAGAGGAGTCAGTGCTCTGATAGGAACTCCTAGCGATTATTCTAGTTAGTTTTGTACACCTTGTTCGTTTTAAGATGTCTTGATGTCAATTTAAGACGTCCTAATTAACTGAGTCTAGGCAAGTCAGCTTAATTTACTCCCTGCAGCTGGTGAGACCGCATCATCGCATTCTGCAAACCTGGACAATCCTTGTGTTTTCGGTCTACCTACCCGTTCACCACTGAAATTCAGCGAACTCCTTTGAGGCATCCTCAGATGACATCGAAGCATCTTAAAATGTACTAGGTATAGTTTACTTAAATATGGCACCAATGCAAATGAGAAGGGTAAGGAGCTAAATTTTAGTTGCTCAACATAAAGTACAAGTGTGCTGGCATAATAGACACAGCGGCTCAAGCATACACAGAGTGAATCATGTGGCTTTGGGCGGTGTTATTTTTTGCCCAGAAAACAAATGTGAATAAACGATGTACCATGAACCCTGTGTAATCACTATGGACTACTGTGTTTCGTCCGATATGTCTAAACGGTTGTGTATCACAGTATGTATGAATGACGCTGCTATTGAGTTTTCCAGAGTGCTCAACAATAAAGGTGAACTACTAAACGTAGTGAATAGCCAAAACATATATAAGAAATATTAATTATAAATGAAAAGTCAGCAGAACTGCGAATGATACAAACCTTTATAACGGTAACCGAAACGTAATTATGTTCGCAAGCCACGCTGAAAAGTGATAAACCGATGAAGGTAACCAACGTTGTGAACTCAGTCGAACCCGAGATTTATCACAGCAATAACCATGTGAACAAAAGCCTTGAATTATATCACATTAGTTCAGAAATGACAGTATAGAGATGTTGTTCATCGTTTTTAAAAGAATGTTACAAGACCGACTTACTAAATCCGTACTGCCTCGTGTATGTCAGCTTTATCCGGCAGCATGAGGGTGATTGTCTGATCTTCCAACGAATATTAAGAAATGAGTTCGTTTCGTACATCTAATGCATTATCTGGGTGTTAATTACAAAGGTCAATTAACAAACAATCACATATTGAACAGGAAATTATGAAGTACCTTGGACACGATCAGAATTAACAGGACGGTCATTGTACCTCATCTAGATACTCATCGAGGTGCGATCGAGTTGCTTACAAAGAATGCAGGTAAATATTTAGGTGTGTGCGTATTTATAGCTCGTCAGGCGACCTTGTGAATACTGTTCAACGAAGCGCATGAAAAGCGTCCTAGGACGTAAATCAGCGAATTAGAGTCCATTGTGTAAATCGGCGCGATAAAGAGGAATTCGAACTTACAGAAGTAATAAATGTTCATTACCGGTTATTTGGACAGTTTTTGGGGTATTTAACACCCCAAACACCTCCCATTTTTAGAGTATTAGTATCGGGGGTTCGTGAGATTCAGTTTGGAGCACACGGTAAGATTTGTCTTGCGGCCGGACCGACGTCTGGGTGTGGGGGATCGATCGACAATGTTCTGCTGTTGAGTCGCTGCATGTGCTGCGCTCTCCGAAATAGGTGTTTAACCCGAACGTTGAACCTATCCAAAAGTATGTCGAGCAGGATCTTTCTTTCATTGCTTCATTCTTCAGAGGTACTCCTCGATCGTAATTAGTTTTTGTGTCGCGACCAAGTCTCGTTCTCAACAACAACATCAAACATGACGCGTCCCTTTTTGTTCATGATGAGGCCAGGTTCCTATACTTCATCATTCTCCCGGTAATCTCCGGCGTACACGGCTGACCCCACCTTGAATAAAGACCCATGCCTTGACAGTGGCGCCTCTTGATAAGCCGTGGTTCTCGGCAGCATGGCGTGGTGCATTGTCCGAAGCTTTCGGCCCATGAGTACTTCTGTGGGAGACAGCTGATTTGGTGTGGCACAATTAGGAGTGGTTCTGTAGACAACCAAGAACTTTCGTAGGATCTCTTCCGACGTTCCCTCTCCCCGTGACTTGAGAAGCACTCCCTTGAAAGTATCTACGAAGCGTTCAGCCTGACAGTTGGACTAGGGGTGGTAGAGTGGAGAGCGTATGTCACAAATGGTATCAAGCATGCAGGAATTTTGGAACTCCCGTGACGTGAACTGTGTCATTGTCTGATACGATGGACTCCGGAAGTCCATGCTGACAAAATATTCTCACCAACACCTGCAATGTCTTCGACGTGGTCGGGGAAGATACAGCGGCAATCTCCGGTCATTTGGAATAGGCATCCATGAGCACCAGATAATGTACTCCGTTGATGGGGCCAGCGTAATCGATATGTCGCCGAGACCAGGGTTTGTCTGGTTGCGGCCTGGATACCGCTGCCTAGCAAGGTGGGTTTTTAACTGCTTGTTGACAGCGCGTGCAGTCTTTGACCAACCTTTAGATGTCCTCACCCGTACCGGGCCAATAATCGTAGCTTCGCGCAATGGACTTCATTCGACTCATTCCCGGATGTGCGGAGTGAAACTGACGGAGTACTTTAAAACGCAGACGATATGGAGCAACAAAATGATCACCAAACATCAAGAAATTACTCACCACACATAGCGAGCTCCATCTGTTGTGAAGTTGTTTTAATTTTCCGTCGAATTTTCCGGTTGACCAACCCTTTATGATGTGTCTCACAGCCTGTTGGTGGATAGAGTCTTCATCCGTTGCCTGCTGGATTTAAAGAGCTGCACGGGGGAAAACTCAGAAGGCACTCTTGAAATGATCGACCGCATAGTCTGTTGTCGTTAATGCCGCAATGATTGCTACTTCGTCGGTTTAGCAAAGAATTTTCCTCCGTTTAAGGTTGTGAACAAATCATCTGGTGCCGGCAAAAGATAGTGGTGTGTTTGGAGCGCAGCCTTTAGGCCAGTTGAGAAATCAGCACAGATTCGTAATGCTCCATTTGGCTCCATGATAACCACAGAGGGGGCTGCCCACGCAGAATCAGACACCGGTGTCAAGATACCTTCAAGTTCGTGTCGTTGTAATTCAGCATCAACATCTGGCATAAATGCGAAGGAAACCGGTCGTTTCGGACGGAATGCTGGTGAAGAACCAGGATGCAGTTGTAAAATAGCTGGTGTTGATGTGCAGTGACCAAGGCCGAATTTGAAAAGCGGTTCAAAATGTTATAGAATATCACCACTGATGATCAGACAAAGCGTGGCTCACGTGTTTCCAGATTGTGCTGAAGGGAGTGTCCGCCTAACCGAGTCGATCAGACCGGTCGAGGCCAAGTAGGTTGAGTTTTCATGTTATCACGAAGCAGGACACGTGAAACGTTGTACCGCGGAATGAAACGCAGCAGTGCAGTTGACCCGTGAGTTAGACGTGACCACCACAGACACTGATGAAAATCCGTTTGCCCTCTTGGACCGGGGGTTGCATCAGTGTGTGCAAGAGTTTCGCCCAAATGATAATTATGAAAAACTGTAACCGGACTGGCTGATCATTAATAAGGAGGGTTATGAACTTACGTCGGCTTGGAGTGGTGACTTGGATGACTGTCATCAAAGTCTGTTTGTTGTTGACTGCTGTGCATCATGAATTGGATCGCGACTCCGATGTGGACCTTGAACCAGCAGGTGTAGGTTGCTGACTTGACTAACAAAATCCCTCTTCATGGCCGACTGAATTGCATTGCCGACACCTGTTTTGTTTGAATGGGCATAATCTGACGAAGTGCCAGGCGCCGTAGTGCCATCATGCTGCCGGAGGTTTCTTCATAGGTTTCGGGCCGTTCGGGCCAGATCGTGTGACGGGCCGAGGTTGCGCCATCTGGAAGTAGAGGGGTGTTGAACCGCATGAACTTCGGTACCAACTTGGCCCCCAGACTGGACTAGAGTTATGTCATGCTTCAATTTTACCAGTCGTTGATACTCTGCAGCCATGTTGTTCGAGGTGAGATTGGGTTCCTGTTGCAAACGGTTCAGCAACCGGGTGCGTATATCAGTCAACCTTGGAGGCGGGAGACTGCAATCAGTAACAGCGACCTGAATTGATCATCCGTCAGGGACTTTAGCTTGAAGCGTTCACATTCACGATTAACCAGTCCAGCATGCGTCAGGAGGTCGTCAGAATCGTTCATTACCAGCTTGAAACATCTGTAACGAATACTGAACAAAGAAGATTAATCACCGAACAGATAACCAAGCGACTTGACAGTATCTTTGAAATTACGGTCTCGAGGTTTATCAGACAAAATACTGTTGCAATACTTGTCTAATTCAGCTTCACCGAGCTTACGAAGTAGCTGTCTGAGTTCCCACTGATCGTCGTGGCCAGCGAAATCAACTGTAAATAAATCCTCATACCGCCTGAACCAAGTGTCAAATGTAACATTTGAATCAGGGTCGTGATGGAACTTAGATATACTGTTGCACAAGGCATCAATCGACAGTGCGTTCATAGAAGAAGGTTGTGCGGAGGTTTTCCTGGATTTCACAAGTATTTCTATCAATTTGAGCTGCTGCTCCAGTTACACTTCTAACTTGGATGTGTCCATAATATACCAAGAAACGTCGCCAAAATTGTTATAATGCGGAATGACCGATCGAATGCAATCGAGCTGGAACGATTACTACGAAAGTGTTAAATCACAGAACGGCCGAGAGAACAGAATTGAGCTGAAACCATCCCTACGACGCAATAATACTGTACGCGCTGTAGTAACCCCGAAGAGCCGGTAACCAAGCAGACTATGAAGGAAAAACACTGGTCTCCAGAAAGATGGCTTTCACTGTCTCCGTCCGAAGACAAATTACAAACACAACTCTTGCGTATATATAGCTCATCAAGCGACCTTGTGAATACTGTTCAAGGAAGGGCATGAAAAGCTGCCTAGGACATAAATCAGCGAATTAGAGTCCAGTATGTAAATGATGATGCAAGAGTGGCGCGGAAAAGAGGAATTCGAATTTACAGAAGTAATAAATGTTCATTGCCGGTGATTTGGACGGTTTTTGGGGTGTTCAACATCTCCATCAATATGCTTGACCAGCTTATGGTAAATCAGGGGAAGAGCCGTAATATGTGTTCTGGTATGCTAGTCTTACGCACGGTCTGGGGATATATATATATGTGTATATATCTCAAAGTGTGCAGAGGACACGTAAATGTATACACTGGTACCGAGCGTGGGAAGTGTTGCCTTTTCTTGATGCAAGAATGGGAGTGACGTTTGAACTGACAGCCACCCGAACCACAATTGTTCCTGGACCCACAGTTCACCGAAGAGCGATTGACGTTGAGGCATAACTCGCATAGCCTTTTTTATACCGTCGACAACCGTTCCACTATGCTCATAGCTCTGAATCTTGAACACTGGTGCATGTAATAATTCCCGTCATATTCTGAGCAAGNGGTGCATGTAATAATTCCCGTCACATTCTGAGCAAGAAGAAACCTACCCGCATCCTGGTTTGTCTGTCATGCGACTTGTCATGGAGGCAATACGGTATCCACGGTCCTCGGGTTGTCAGTTTTTATAAACCGCATCGTGTTCCAATATGGCAAAACTTTCGATAGATTCTCGTGCTCCGCCGTTACAGTAATGAATCAGATAAGATAAACAGGCTCCCGAATCTTGCACGATGTTAAACACACTGGACCGAATACTAAAAATAATCAACTGGCACCTCATCGGATCTCCATTAAATCTAACTGTCTCTTTTGGGGTGGTTCGACATGGAATCAGGAATATTCCCAATATCACTCCTCTCTTGACGGTCCTTCGACGACTTGTCGACATCATTCGCAGATGCGAGTCACCACGGTGCATTCCGCCACCTTACCACTGAACCACCGATCCGACGTCCACGGGTCCTTCAACAGAAGCATTAGGTGAGGTACCGGCAGCATCACTGGATACATAGGAGTCGGCGTTTTCACTGTTTTTCTGCACAAGTTATCTGACAGTCGCCATCGGGCTTATAACTCCTTAGACCTGTGTCAGCTGGATGCTGTATAATAGACTTCGAAATCAAATCTTCTAATTCCCTTATGTGCAGTTCAGCTGCCGCCAGCTTCTCAGTTAACATAATCTCGTCGCCATCGTCTTGCAAATCACTGGTAAAACATCCGTCGTTGTTGTCTTCCATTATGCGTGAGCCACTAGTCAACCGAGGGGTAAAATAGTATCCTTCAGGCTAGACACAAATGTCAGTGATTTTTCATATACAAAACATCCAGAGTACTATTGTTAAAAATAGTGATATCGAGCCAAACTTAGAAGGCGCATCTCCTAACGAAGCAGTTAAGGCGAACCGCGTCATATCGTCTAGTTGATCCTGCTTCAGACAGATTGATTTGTATAATTCCACTAAGCCAATCAAATTGCAGCCCTGTGTACAGCCACCTACAAGTTATCTGAAATGTAGCGATTCGTTCTAACGGCCCGAGAGCCATATATGACCGTCTTGTCTGATTCGCTCTGCGTCTGATTGTCTTATATGGTCATCTTGTTAGATTTATTCTGCATCTTGTCGCTCTACATACTTAGTACCCTGTGGATTATTTCGGACTATTTTTTCCAATAGACGGTGTTACCACGTCTATTCTCCTTCTCAGCTTTCGGTTAAACGATTAAGAACGTGATAAAATGGACGACCCAACAGAAATTTTGTTTTCATTTCGACTTGCACTAAATAGGATGTACGATAGAAAGATATGTACAGTACCATAAGTGGGCATTGTAAGTTCCATGACTTCGACACTATCGCATGAGGGTTAATGGTTGATTTTTACTGGTAGATATGAAAGACTGTCCATAGCGATTTAATTCATCTCATGTGTGCACAGTTTGACCTGTTTAATTATACAATAAAACATGACCCCAGCCTAATTACCGTAAAATTGCTGTGATCTGCTGTTTGATAATGCCATTGAAGCTTTAGGTTTTCTGTGAATATCTGAAAAATGTGCAATGGTGTGCATTCACCTGTTTAATGAGATTCCACATCAAACGTAATAGGAATGTTGAAAATAGCTCATTGTTAACTTGTCAGATAGAAAGGTGGTCTTAAATTTAATAAATAGTTGCCGACGTTCCTTCACTTACTGCATTCGTGACACGTTAAATAAGGAGTCAACATTTGGAAAGGAGATACTGATAACTTCTACCTACAATCCATAAGACGTAATCATCAGGCTTGACACATAGTACATTCAAACCATGGTAAAAGCGTCATCTTTGGTTTCGGTTAGCTGGTGTTGATAGGCGAAGTGATAACATTAGGGCGGAAGGTAGAATTAAGCATCTACACTCCAACTCCTTCAGAATCGACTGACCCTTTACGAAATCAAATTGAAAGACTTTACCGAGCTTGTTTTTGTTTTGTATTTCGCACATCTTCGATTGACTGTAGTAAGTAGTTCGAAAGCAGTCTCGGCCACCAAATATATTGTCGTACCACGTGACCAACCATTTCAATTTCGTTCAGATGCTAATGTTTGGTCTGTCATGCGTACCGCCAGATTT
>QNGE01006297.1:18782-33191 GCA_008508345.1 Paragonimus westermani | reverse complement strand
GAAATGACAGCGCACGAATATACGAATCATGAACACGTAGCACGACGCTGAACGATACCCGGAAACCTCAGAAATACATAGAAGACCGCATCCTACAGCAGAGAATGCATTTGCTCTCAAATCAATGGTAACTTGATAGACCAGCGTTCGCTTATATATAGTTTTTGAACAACCCTGGACGTCCCCACTGTAATTAGCCCATTAACAGTGAAATGGACCAATCAAAGACAGAGAGGAAACGTGCGCCCGATTTAAGTTTTAGCACATTATGACGTGAAAAAATGACATTCATATTTACGAATTAATTTTCATGGACATCTCAAAAATTAAGGCCTTCTTTGAGGAAAATATACTTTCCCCAACTGAAACCTACCTTAGCTGTTTTCATCGCGAACATCCTGATCGCTCCTGGATTCAGATCACACAGGCCATTAGTGAAGTAGGTACATTAGTATGCGGCACGGGGATACATGGAATGAACATACATTGGATCAGGGAGAAATCCCTGGAGTTGTTAGAAGCCAGATGGTACATCCCTCCTGACAGTTCATATATCGAGTCTAGAAAAGACGTCTGTAGGAAACTGAAACGTAGCCTGAAGGCTGATCGTGAGACATGGTTATTTGGAAAAGTTAATAAAATAAAGACGGCTGTTGCATCAGGGAACACTGGCAAACTGCTTAAGCTTATCCGCTCCACTGGTCCCAGGCGACCATCTGTCAGTGAAGCTATCAGACAGATGGATGGCACACTCATTTATAATAAATCCAGAAGGTTAGATCAATGGGTGGAACACTTTAAGGGTTAATTTAACTGTCCTGCTAAATACTTCGGATTGCGCTTTGCCTCAAAATGCGAAGTGCTTCTGCAAGATTACTGTGACTACGTAGATTCGATGTTGAATAATGTAGTCATAGAGGTTGTTGACCGGCTTGTATACCTGGGAAGCTGTATCAGCAACGGTGGAGGTGTAGGGAATGAAATAGAAGCGCGTTTCTCTAACGCTAGGGCGGTATTCGCTAATCTGGGGCATCTCTGGTGGCAGAGAGGTATTTCTCTGAAGCTTAAAGTTCGCGTATATAAGACAGCGGTGAGGGCCGTATTAATTTACGGCGGCGAAACCTGGCCGCTCAGGGTAGAAGACGTGAACCGTCTTCAAGTATTTGATCACCGATGTCTGCGTTCAATCGCTCGTATCGGGTGGCACCAGCGTGTAAGTAACGAAGAGGTTAGGAAGCGGGTGTTTATTAGTGATTGTCAAACGAGTTCTTTTGTCCAATCTCTACGTTTGCACTGGCTTAGATGGCTAGGTCATGTATTAAGGATGCCAGCTAGTCGTCTTCCACGCCGAGTACTGTTCGCTGACACTGCGACCGACTAGTGTAAGGTTCGAGGTGGTCGGATAAAAACCTAACGTAGGGATGTGAAGTCGTTTACAAAGGGGTTGGCCACTGTAGATCGAGTTCGTCTCCCGGGCTGGGGCCCTCGCGACCCACAGAGTCGGTGGCTGGAGACTCTAGGTGAGATGTCGGCTAATCGAGCTCAGTGGCATGAATGTCGTCGTTGTTTCTCCGAGTTGTCTGTGAAATGCGTACGTTTAGTGACGCGGGGCAGTGAAAGCCGTAAGGAAGCTGTCTCGCTGATAAGGCCTTACCCTCACTTGCAGATCGGTTGTTTGTTTGCAAGGTGTTGGCACCTTGATGCTGAATTTTTGAATATGGACGTAGTTATTTTCAGTAGTTAGGTCCCTTCCGGTCTCCTTCTTCTTCCTTTCTCTCTTCCTATATAGGGTTTGCTTTATCTTCACAGTTGTTTGTCAATTAGGCGGTTATGTGAACCACAGGTGTATTGCTGTTTATGACGATGATGGTGTCCGATGGAGAGCTGAAAAATTCTGTAACACATGTATATGCGGGCCGGCCGCTTCGACTCTGACTGTCTGTGGCACTTATGGACCAAATTTGGAGCAATGTGGAGGTACCGGGCAACAACGTTCTCAAGAAGTAGGGGTTCCAACAAATGTCCTGTAAAAGGAAACAACATGAACAAGCATTAGCCAAAGGCCCAGCAAGCCAAGCACACGACTTACACAAACGTGAATCGAAACGACACCGGCAACACAGCGGCACGCTACGTTACACAATTCAAGTTCACTTCGTGCGTGTAGTTGCCAAAACACGCCACACTCCTGATTTTGTTGACCTGTTTTCTTCTTTTGCTCATATTCCAGAGATCAATGTAAAGGAAGGATGCGAAAATGCCCCGAATGAATAGACAGACTGTCCGTTACTGAATACATTCCCAAACTCCCCCTATACATGTACTCCACCCCCGGACACTTCCATTCCGTATACTCCCCTTTGCTGTGCCGTGTACTTGTAGTACAATTGGCCGATACGCGCTGTCTGTTGTGTTACTGTTCTCCCTGTGCTCCGTGGTCGTGTTGTTGTGGCGAGTGACTTGTGGTCATAGTTTTGTGTGTTTGCTTTCAGTCGACTGTGAACCAGTATCGGCTTTGTGCATTACATGCGCGCCCAATGGTTCCGGTTGGGCGTTACTACACAGACCAAATCAATCAAGGTCACGGCGTGACTTTGTACGCGGCGATTGTTCCACGGGTTCAAGACAGGGGCTCGTGGTTCCCATTGTAACGCCCGACCAAAACCAGTGAGCGCGCACGAATTGAATTTGAGTTGTGTGACGAGGCGTGCTGCTGTGTTTTCGGTGCCGTTCTGGCTTCCGTTCGTGTAAGTCGTGTGCATGGCTCAATGGGCCTTCCTCTCTTGCTTGTTTTTCCTCTTTTCAGAAGTGTTGTTGGAACACCTAATTAGGAATGAAGCTGTCCCCCGGTGCGTCCACGTTGCCCGGAGGTTTGTCCGCGAAGTCATGAACGTTCAAATTAAAGTCGGCTCACCCGCATGTTACGCCATATCCAGTCGGTTTTCCTTGCTCAGTGTCAGCCAGCGTCTGTTGATCTAAAAGGCGATCATTGATAATGGGAAGTAGCACCGCTGTTAGTGATTCAGTGAATAACAAGAACGAAGTAAAATGACCCGCATGATGAATTTTCAGAAAAATGGAAGTCACGTGATGCTTTAAAACTATCCCAGAAGCTCTACTAACAACCACAGAAGGAAGACCGTCTCAATAGTTAATAACCCTGTAGGGAAAGAACTGCTGCCTAAGGAAGGTCCGAGGACGAAGCTTGAAAAGCTTCCTATTATGTCCCCGCCGGTGGTCATCAATCGCTACAGTGGAGAATGGTTCTACGAGACCTGTTCTAAAGAAGTGTGTGAGTATTAAATCACCACGGTCAATAATTTCAAGCCCATACTCGTAAGTAACAGTGCCCTGGCCTGCGACCACTTTGGCAGCCGCGCTGGACACGCACAACAGCGAATATGCCTATCTCCAGGCCGGTATACACGACCTAATTAGCATATTCGAGGAGCGGTCTTATATAAATCCCGTGAAGCGTTTGAAACGCTTTCCAGTCTATGCGAGGGAAAGTGCGCCTAATCACCACAGGAGCGGCAAATCCTTTTATCCGCCATCTCATGGTGATACGTGGTGGACAAGTTAGAGTACAACCAGATGCCCAGACCTATCTTCAGGTCGATTCCCAAATCTTCTGTGCTAGACGCACTATGAATCATGAAATTGCTGCCAGAATTTCCACCGAGTGACATGTGAGCACATTTATTGTCACTTAGTGGGAGACTACAATCGTCCGACTAACGATTGATCGTGTCAAGATCAATCTGTAGTGGAGTGAGATCGGTGGCGTTCCAGATTCTTAGGCCGTCTGTGTGTGAGAGGGCGTTGCTAGAAATATTTTTTGGGGGGTCTTTGATATCAATGAGAAATAGCAAATGACCTAGCACTGACCTTTGGGGAGCTCCCGCAAAAATGAAAGAGGGAGACGAAAGGTCTGATCCGGCCTCAACACTAAAGGTTCTATTATCAAAGAAGATAACATCTCAGATGAGGCCATTGTCTGTGGCCTCTGTCAGACTATCCATGAAAATCAGCATGTTTGTTACGAATGACCAATTAGGAAGGAAGCCATGATGGGTAGAGGAGAAAAGACTGTTTGATAAAAGGTGATTCAGTATGGAGTGTTTTAGTAGGCCTCCCTCATTTTGCACGGAATGTCAGTAAGACTGATTGGCCGATAACCCGCCGGAGAGTGCCGGTCACCCACTTTAAATATGGGTGTGACTGTCGCCTCTTTCCATGCGGTAGGGAGAACGCAAGTCTAGAGTGTTTGCTTGGAAAGCTTATAAAGGGGTTCGGCCAGACTAACAGCCGCTTCCTTGAGTATTCTGGGATGAATCATGTCGGGACCCATTGCACTGTGTGAGTTAACCTTGAGTAAAAGTTCTTCAACATCTAGCTTGAAACACTCAGCTGTAACGGGTGGTTGCCCGGTGTTCTGCAGCAGTAAGACAGGATGTCAGCTCGGGGATGTGACGTTGTAGACTGCTTAGTAGTACTCCCTGATTAACTCAGCTACAACTAGGGAGTCAGATGAAGCATCCCCGTTGATCAGTCGTGAAGAAAGATCTGAAGATTTGTTCTTTCTTAGTCGTCGCATATGCTTAAGTGAGAAGTTTTTGTCCCCGCGGGCTGTTAAAAGTATCTTCTCTTGTACGAGTCCGGTGTGTTCGCGGATTTATCGCCTACAATGTGGAACGCGCATAGGTCATATGGATTTCCTGTAAGCTCATGCTTCACGAATGAATGGGAATGGTTATGGCTTGGACGACGTGTCTTGCGTAGAAAGAGTGGCCGATAAGAGAAAGCGCACAGCTTGCGTGGTATAAATAAGTCGTCCGCTTTCTGAACTGCGCTTTGAAACTCACGGTAGTACTGGTCCACGGAGTCCAAGTCAAGAAGAAGTGAACCTAGGTAGGTTCTCAGGTCGTTAAAGTCTACCTGATTAAAGTTTCGAACTGTGAACCTCTTTGCTGGTTGTTGTAAAAAGGCAACAGATAAGATCAAAGGCTAACAGAGGGTGGTCACTGTGTCCGAGTGGCGGCTTGATAATCACTCCGTCTACCTAGTGGCTCTCATTAGTGATAACTAAGTCGAGCAGAGAGGGAATCTGACCAAAACGATGCCGCGTCGGGGCGGTGACGTGCTGTGTCCACGTCTTCCTTCGTAACAGCGTTGATAAGGAAGTTGTGAATCCGCTCTCACAGTTCTAGTGATAAACTGGTGCCCGGTTAATTTTGAGTGCGTTAAAGTCACCCATAATAAGCAAATGAGTAAAAAGTTGTTGCCCTGGGAAGTTCCACAGGCTTACCACTTGGGTGTCATCTTCGGAGGCGTCGGATGAAGGATAACGACAAGTGACCCCCACTAGGACCGAGTCTTGGCCACGCAGTGGTAGTCGAAGCCACAGAGCGTCATATTTATCAAAGGACTGGAAGCTACCGCTAACCGTGCGTGCCGTGGGTGGTTGACGGTTTGTTGTTGGGTTGTTGGGCTGTTATCATATCGATGAGAGTTGTCACCTGTCCAGATATTCTTCGCACTTCACAACATTACCTGGTTTATATCCCCCAGCTGTCAAATCCGTAAAATTGGTCTCAAGTGGTGGGTGGTGTATATCTCCATGTGACAAAACAATCATCAATTGTTCAAAAGTACTAAAAATATCGGTCAATAATTAGTCAATCAAGCGACGCCAATTGGAAGGATAAACCCCGTGCCAAAGCGTGATGGTATAGGGCTAACATGAGATTCACCGCGTCTCGCCTCGAAACGATCAGGCACTGTGAACACCTGTCACAAACGGATGTAGCGTGCCGTTATCCACGACAGTTAGGCCATAACAAATGCACAAATATCGGCGAAATGTCAACAGAAATGCCTCACGAAGACATGGCTGAGGTTACACTTGTAGCGTTCTACGCAGCATTATGTGATGTATAATAATAATATATTTCTCGACGCATATGGGAGAAGCACTCTGGGTTATGCGTGATAACTGTAGATATTTACAAACCATACAAAAACGAACAATTAATTAGTAGCAAAACGTGAAACCTTCCATCAAGAAGAACGTGGTGAAAAGGCAAATAATTGTAGTTTATGAAAACTTTGACGCACGCAGCAGAGAAGAAGATCGGTCGCCTCACAGATTTAGTCTCAAGCAAATGAGATGTTACACTAATTTAACTTCTGCAAGGTCAAGGATGGGCGAGTTTTTAACTAGTTCAAGGTCACCCCGGGTCTCCCGGAAAATGTCAGCCTAGGTCGGCTCTGGCGAGGCAGGGCGGAAAATCTCAAAATCCAGCAAACGATTGGGCAGATTCCAACGCAGGGTTTCGTTGATTCACCGGAAAACGTCCAAAAGTTGAACATCTCGCGAACCGTTCATTTATGACAAAGTTCCGTGAGCCCATCCGTCAGAGAAAGGTTTTCTCGCTCAGTGGATAATACGGGGATCGAAAAGGAGAACGCAATTCCACACGTTAGATGACAAAACGTGCGGTTATAAATTTTTTTTGATAAACAATATGCTGGCGGGATTTCTTGACAAAGAACTCGTGAGATATTCTTATTTTTGCCATGATTATTGGAATATATACCCCAATCTACTGCATGTTCTGGCAGTTTGCTATGTATTCGGGATTTATCCGGGTATACGGGGAATTGAGTCGACGGTTTGGAGAGCCGTATGAAATGAGAGTCTGATAACTAAAGCTTACAAGACGTCGTTCCGCTGGACTTATGATTAAGCGCTACGTTCACATTTCGAGGGGCGTTAGCAGAGGGGTGGTTATCTACGTAATGCGCATCTGACGGCTAGACGTTTCTCGGGCCACAATCGAAAAGGGCATCAGGTGACACAGAGAGTTTGAAGATAGACATTGTGTTCGTTAACGTAAGATAGCTGTCCAAACTTTTTAAAGCGCTGAATGTAGTTGCTGGCTCTAACTTCTTTTGGGTGCTTAGTTCGAATGTAGCAATACTTTACAAGGAAGAGGTTCGCACGTAAAGCCTTTCGGAGTATCAGGGTTGCCATGGTGACAGTCATACTTCTTAGACTATACGGAGGGCTGTGTTGTCAGTGGACGGTGAACGCTGTGGTAATCACATCCAAATGTATGAGTTTATACAGCGGCGTCAGGTTCAGCTCTAGTCTACGCAACCAGAGTGGATCAATACCAATTTTTTCACAGCGCTGTCTGTAGGTGAGCGAAGAAGAATATCTCAATAAGCTTTTGGTAAACGGTCGTTGGGGGTTTTCTAACGCAAGTCTATCAGACTTGCGTAGATGGCAGTAACTGGAAGTGCAATACTCAAGTTGGGGCCTAGCACACATTTTGTGGAGCGTCAGCTTCGCAGCTGGTAGACTGAACGTCTTTTTGATACAGCCTAATGTTCTTCTCGTTTTTGCTACCTGGAAGCATACCTTTTCAGAGAAATTGGAGGAGATTGAGTACTGCATTCCTAGATCTCTGACCGAAGTGGCTGTATCAATAGCACAACCATCTAGTGAGATGGAGCCGTGAGGTGATTTAAAACCATGTGTGCTGATGTTCGATTTGTGCGCTAAGAACGACATCAGCCATGTTCTGCACCACAACTGCAATGATGCTAGTTCCCGTCGTATATTTTGTGGACAGAAATTGATTTTACTTCCCTGGCGGAAAGTGGAAACGAGTTTGATATCATCAGCAACCAGAAAAAGCTTGCCATGTGTAATAACGTCGCACAGATCGTTTATGTACATTAAGAAGAGCAGCGGACCCAGAACGCTTCCTTCGACCACCTCACTAGTCACTGGTTTTGGTGTTGAGTAGTGCTCTCCTATTTTGGCTGTTTGAGTGCGACCTTCAAGGTATGACGACAGCCAGCTGTACAAAGAATGTTGTATGCCAAAAGATGCTATTTTGAACAAGGGGCCCTTGTGAGGCGCACGATTAAAGGCCTTTTGCTTGTCCAAGAGTATGATAATTACCGCACTTCCATCATTGACGGACGTCGATATATGATATAAGAATTCCAGCTGACATGTCATACAAGAGCGTTTACTAAGGAAACCGTGCTGTGAAGAGTTTATAAGGTTTTGTGTCCTTAAGAATTCGACTATGTGCACCTTTGTTATCCTTTCAAACATTCTCGAGCAGATTGATGTGTGGTTGATGGGACGATAGTTAGTTACGTTCTGCCTCGGACCACTCTTGTGACGGGACATAAAGATTGTGGTTTTCCACTGAGGAGGGAAGGTGCTGGATAAAAGTGATAGGTTGAACAAATTGAGTAAGAGGATGGGTATATCCTCACCTGCCTGCTTGACGACCATTGGCGGGATACCATCTGGTACAGGATGGATTGAGGGCCTGATGTTAGCTAACTGTGAACGAACACGTCGAACATTGATTAGAACACTATTCAAAACTTTATCTGATTTTGATGGGATATTTGCAGGTAATGGGGTGCTTTCTACGCTAAACGAGGCAGCGAAATGTGAGTTGAAGAGTTTGCACATCTTTACAGGTTAGTCGGCAACCGTTTTGTCTTTGAGAGTGATAGTTCTTATAGCAGGGTCCCTCATGGAATTTTTCCGTCTAGTTTTGTGCCTCCCTGCTCACTACTGAGCGCAAGTTTCTCCCCGTTTATTTGACAGGGTTGCGTCTGATGTCCTAAGTGTTTCAACATTTTGCTCATTCGCTTCACCAGGGAAAATTCTAGTGTTCTTCCGTGCCTCGATTTAAACATATTAAGTCGGTCAGTCTCTTTCGCAGTAAGGAGTTTACCTTGTACACACGAGCCGACACTTTTTGACTGAATGGGGACCAAAACGTCCATAAATAAACGTCAGATGTCTGATAACTTCTCCGGCTGCTAGGTCTGGGTCTGATGTGCGAAAGAAGGTATTCCAGTCTATGGATCTTAGTAGGGGGAAAGGGCATTCCAATCAATGAATTTGCTCGGACGGTAGAATATATAAATCTCGGTTTGGTAGCCATACTGAAATCAAACAGACATTTGACGACATTATGGTCGCTTCTCGGGAATTGTTGTAGAGCAGATATCTCTACAGACGAAATGCCTATGGTAAATATAAGATTCAAAATATGCCCTTTCCTGATGGGCATTAGGACATGTTGGTTCCAACCATTCAGTTGAATGCATGATAGGAATTCGGCCTGTTTTGTTGGAGTAGGGAATGATGTTCAGGAGATATTAGGCATGTTAAAGTCACCGCTTATTAGCTTGTGTTCACAAGGCATGTTGGACACGATTCATTATCTCCACGAGGTCAGTCAGATCATTGTTCGCAGCATTAGGCAGGCTGTAGATGCACCCTACAAGTAGCTCGCGAAACCCAACAGAGACCATTAACCACAACGAGTCCTCAAGTTTATGAAGTGTAGACCCATCATTTGTGATTGCGGAAAATTGTTCTCCTAGATGAATGATGCATCCACCTCCTCGTCCTGTGAGACGATCCCTACGAAACATGTGATATCCTACGATGCTCATATGACTGTCTGCGGTGTCAGGAGAGCACCACGTCTCAGTTACGAGGGTGATATTGGGATTAAATATAAAGACAATTGGTTTGAAAATGTGCATCTTACTAACCAACGATCTTGCGTTCATTAGCAATAAACTTACGAAGTTCTTTTTGTTAGATACAGCAGATAAACTGCTAAGGAACTTCATGACAGATGGGGCAGTGGGCTGCGAAATACCAAATGGAAAGGCCTGATCTAAGGAATGTGCCGAATTTCTGCTCATATTCGAGTGGATGTCGTAAAAGTGGTTCCGATATAGGAAGTGCTGAGAGAGTGCCACCATGTGGGGATGACAGAGCGTTTATTGTTGTTTGCTCTTTTCGCCTTCCTTCAACCGACGTGTACACTCTGTATTTGAACCGAGTTAACCAATTGACCCGATAATAAATAAAACTAAATTTACCCCAAAAATCACGTTGCTTGAGTACGAGTTTCGGGAGAGTTGCAGACCAACAGAATCAACCGTCCATTACAAATTCTCTTGGGAGCAACACTACGGTTCGTATATATCGGATACTTTATTCGGTGTAGTCGAATTCTAAACCACCGCACCTTCACGAGCTATCGTGAGCCGGTTTCTTTCATTTTTATTAACCGTCAGACCCATGATCCTACTCAAGTTATTCACAATGTTCAGGTCCACTACGTAAATTGATGAGACTGGATTTTTCACGGTTTCTCTATTGTACACATGTTTTTCAGTTACCTTATGTGTAAACTCAGAACTATCAATATTTTGCAGTGATCTGAGATTTTCACGCTGGCTTCGTTTCCAAGACCGTCATTAATTTTAATTAACTTGCATTTGGCACTTACAACCCTGCATTCAGTTCACTGAGTCGGAGCCATTTTTCTGATTTTTTAGGATTGCTTCACAAACCACCATGGTTTAGATGGCTGCACAGTTACCCACACACATTGCCCCCCGAAGTAAATGTTATACTTGACCCCATGTCAAACGTGTCCCCACATGTTAAACTCAAGACCGCAGTTTTAAAGCGTGCCAAGGCGTCAGAAGTGGTCAGGCTCCAATAGTTACCCTCCGGTGTCAAGTTGAGTGACCGCAAACGATACCAATCGCTCCGCCACATGAAGTGCCTGGTTGACGAACACAGTACAAATGATTCCATTCTCAGGCGACTGTGGACCAAATGCCTCACGCTCAACACTTCAGTCGTTGGTTCAGTGCACTAACCCGACACCACTTCAGAAAAGTTGACTGAGACGGCGGGCAAGGTACACGAGTGTTCCAAGCGTTCCGCCAACCATATATGTGATCCTTCCCCTCTTGCTGAAACATAGCAAGAAACGCTCATCAACCTCAAAAGCCAGGCGTCTCAGCTGGTTCTTGCCGAGAATAACTTAGCTGGACCATTCATGAAGGGCCGTACGTACTCGCGCGCTCGACCCTGTTCTTGTTCGTGAACTCCCATATCTGAAGCCCGAACCTCTACTATCTGTTACTAACACAGACGCTTCGGTGACAACGCCAGCAATTGCACACACCCATATGCATGAGGCAGTCCGAGCACTAAAGGCAACACAAATCAGAGAGACGACATGGCCAGCCAGTAGTGGTGACAGCTGCTGTTTGCCAGACCAACAGTCGCCTGTTTCAGACCCAGATTAACTCCACCGGAGTTCGTATCCTTATTGACACCGATGCAGAGTTCGGCGTTATATCCTAACAAAATTAAGCGCGGTCTCAAACCCGCAGAGCATACTCTACAAGCGGACAACAATTCCAAAATCGTGACCTGAGGGCTACATCTTCTGAGGGCAGATCTTGGACTGCGTCGAAATTTCCCTCAGATTTTTATCATTGTCGATGTTCGATACCCAATCAACCACGTTGGGTCTAGCCGCCGGAAACTTGTAGACAGTACCGATATCTCACGCGTTCAGGGTAAAGCCACCACCATTAACTAATTTGGATTGCGAAAGGATTTACCGGGGGCCAACCAGTATACAATCCTGTTGAAGCACGTCCCTGGAACCTAGCAGACGGCACCCAATATCACAGCGTTGAACCCTGATCTTTCACAGCAACTCAGCGGAAATGGAGCACCCAAATTCGGGCTTCCGTGCCGACAGCCTCCAGAAAAAACGAGAGTCGCCAAGGCGGAATTTGCGAAAATACAAGCCTATGAATTAACCGTTCTCAAGCAGCCCATCGTCATCGCACTTGCATTTTTCCCCAAGAAGATTGTGGGACATCGGAAACCGCGAGGTGATCACCGCGCACTGAACAACGCCACCAAGCCGGAACGTTATATTATCCCGCATAGTCATGAGTTCTCCATGCGCTTTTCAGCAAGAGTGAATGCTGGATTTGTTGGGGCTCTCCGATACGCTTGTCGCCTGTGTTTGATATGATACGAAGCGGCGAATTCTTTTAGGCGCGTTTGGTCTGTGAGTAAATACTGGATCCTGAATTTGACTCCGTTAGTTCTCGCTGTGTGCTGTAAGCGGTCATGGCAAATTTTGTCCCATAGCTGCACAAAGTGTGCTTTCTTCCTTTTATAAATATGATTGTTTATCTAGTAAAACTTTCCTTCCTGATATCGCTTGACGTGTACCCACCTTGATCCGCATCCGATTGTTTTTGTGAGCTCATTTCCCGTTGGCTGGTGGCCATTGGATCATTCTTGTTCTGGTTAATCCATGTTGAACGTCCTCCTGCCTGAGAACTTGTGTATCTGATTGATTTACATTCAAGGTGAAATAGCATCTTTA
This sequence comes from Paragonimus westermani, assembly GCA_008508345.1. Taxonomy (NCBI): domain Eukaryota; kingdom Metazoa; phylum Platyhelminthes; class Trematoda; order Plagiorchiida; family Troglotrematidae; genus Paragonimus; species Paragonimus westermani. The sequence goes on along the minus strand of QNGE01006297.1, from coordinate 20,916 downwards.
TTAAAATTGTATTCAATAGTACCGTATAAATTCTAATCCTTTCGGCCGCCTTTTCTGACGTCTTTTGGATCTGGAAGATAGCCCTGTTAACCCGACTGTCTGAATAAGCGTTATCGAAAGTGCGGAGTGCGCGTTACCGAGTGAATTGCCCTTAAATCGCCAGGAGCAACTTAACAATACTCGAATACTGAGGTTCTGAGTCATTTTTCTATACGGAACTCCCGAATTATCCAGCCGCGTGCATTCACTGAATATATCATTCATGGTCGACGGAAGTCCAAAAAATATCACAGTGGAGAACTTGTCGTACCTGATGATTATACCAATGTCAACACGGCCAACCCTCCTCGCTGTAGCTTCGAGAATTCCTCAAGGTTTCGGAGTTTTTCGATTAGGTTCTCACCCAAAGAATAGGCGACTGCTGACGTAGCTTGTGCTGCTCGTCTATGTTGCCCTCTAAACCCATTCTCTGGTATAGTAAACGAACAGTCGTCCCAGGATGCCCATGACGTCTTAAAGCTTGGTAATTTACCTCTTTTTTCCAGTGCTTCTATGAATCAGGCTTGGATCAGTGATACTTGTACTGTTTCTTATACTCGCGATGTGTGTGGATCCGGAAGCTATGCGGGAATCTGGTCATGTTGAAGAACCAGTAGAAGAGACAGATAGGTCACGTAAAACTTGCGTATAGTCAAAATCCTCCACTCTGGCAATCATTGAGGCACAGCTGAGGCAAGAGGAATTTTTACTTGCCGAAGAGAGCTTCCGCTTCAGCAGGGGCTCTTGGATGCCCACAAACGCCTCAAATGAGTTGTTGTAATTAACCCAGAGTAAAACGACCAAACAAGAACGTTCAACTCACAACCTCAGTCCGGTCAGGTGAGTAACGTTAATGGATGCTGGAAGAGTAAGTCAAGGCACTAATACTGCGTGTAAGTCTGCCCAAGCTTGAGGGCGAATTATTTGATGGATCTCCGAGAGGCTTATGGGTTTTCCAGAAATCTCGGAAGAGATACTGCAGATAGATTGAAGGGTGATGACCAAAGACTCACATTTGATTTATTGCTGCAGTGATAAGACGGAGGAATCCATAGAGTATCAAGTGTTCCTACTTGGATTGACAGGGAGAAGAGAGGCCGTAGACGCACGCACAAGTCAGTTTGGTCCCCCACATCAGATTGTTCAGTCTGTAAAACATGAACTGTTTGATGGATGGTCTCAGACGCTTAACCACCCAAATACGGGAGTGCAGCATCACGCTGTCCCAATTAGGTTGGTATGAAGAGTTAGATGGGCCTACTAAGTTGATTCGGTTGATTAAACGATTGCCCAGAGGTCTACAGAAAAGACGGGCTGAGATGGCTGACAACATGATAATCGCCAGGAGGGAGCCCACCTTCGCCGAGTTATCAATATTTATTGAAAGAAGAATAGTTTGAGCCAGCAGCAAATGCGGCCAGCTAGTTAAGCTGCCGATCTAAAGTCCACTACTCATAGTGTATCGAGCTTTTGAACTACAATCATGTGAACATTCGACCCAACCCAAGTCCCCTGAATATTCAACCTTCTGCATTCAACCTCCCCTGTTTCTGGACGTTAATTGGACCTAGACCCAGACGATTTTGTTTTGTCAGTTCAATTTGATGGTTGTGCGAATAGCCATTTTTCAGTCATTGTACTTGACTTGAGTGGTGCGTGCACCCCCGTTTTGCAGCTCGGCTCATGCTCATCGTTTTGCACTTGTTGATCGCTCGGAAGAGCTCTTTTGGGTATGAATGCCTTATCATGTGATTATAGTTTATATTTGGCCCGTTCAGCAGCAAATTATAACCCATTCCCCGGAAACGATCTGTCGTTTGAAACTGTTGAGTTTGTCTAAATATTCAGTTTGATAATTTATTCAATAGTACCGTGACATTACGATCCAATCTTGTTTTGAATATTTGGGATCATTGGTTTATCGCTACGTGTTGCCCAACCTCTTCGTGGACGGTCGCACATCTAGCATTTTGAATGCCACTGACTTCAAGAGCTCCAGACGCCATGCTAACGAGACAGCCGTCAGCATGAATAACCAGCCTGCCCGTTATGCCTGTGCAGAGGTGACCATGACTTCACAGACTGTACACGCTTT
>QNGE01006297.1:0-11082 GCA_008508345.1 Paragonimus westermani | reverse complement strand
AATCGGACAAACAGACGAGGAATGGCAAGCGAAAAACCCTCCGATAGAAGGCACCGGTTACACACGTAAACCGGTTAGAAGTGCACACGACGTGTGAACGGAAACCGGGGGTGCTGCGGGTTGGAGTTATGACTCATAAACGAGAGAGCGCGCGTTGCACGTGACTGGCGATTTGGACAATAAAGATTGCGCTTTATTGGACGCCGTCTCGCTACAGTCAGAGCTGATTGTCAACCCCCGTCATATGTTGGACGAGCTTTGCGATGTGTCACAGGTCCGTTTGCTAATCAGTCTCCGATTTCGGATTATTCAGGGTGCATCCACTGTCAAACGCGCCATCGGAGTTCGCTTCCACTGTCGTCTTCTGAACACCACCGCGGGCTAACAAATGATGGCTCGTTTGCCACCCGTGGTAATGGAACCGGGTCGGCACCCGTTTGCCAATGTTGTTGTGGAATGTTTTGGTCCGCCCAGTGTAAAAAGAGTTAGCGGTAGGAAAAAAGTTATGGTTGCGTCATAACCTGCCTTCAGTCCGGAGCTCTCCACCTCAAGGCCGCACATTCCATGAGCACTGATTCATTCCTTATGGTTTTGATGCGTCTCATTGGGAGACGGGGTTGCCCTGATAATATTTATTCCGACAACAAGTTCAACTCCACCACTGCAGGCAAAGAACTCAAACGACGGACGAGTAGCTTAGATAATGCCTTGACCAACAGCAAATTACTACAAAGCATATCCAATGACATTATAATCCACCTTATGCGATCCTTCGGGGAGGTATGTGGGACTACCTTATACGGTCGGTTCGGCGCATCCTCGGATCGATCTGTGCTGAACGAACCCTCGATGACGAAGCCCTGTCTACTCTCCTTGTTGAGGTGGAAAGAATATTGAATAACAAACCGTTAGTGCCTGCTACATCGGATATTCAAGACGGGCTGGCATTACCACCCAATGATATGTTGCTCATGCGGGATAATCATGGAATTCGCCCCAATCAGACGACGTTGCAACTGTTTATACGTAGGTGGAAACAAACCAATTATCTGACTGGACCCTTTTGGAGTCGCTGGACGAAACAGCACCTTTCCACTCTGCAAGCACGGCAGGAATGGATACGTACAGAACGCAATTTATATCAGGAAGACGTCGTATTGATAATTTCAGAACCCCTATCAAGAAATACGTGGCCTCTAGGTGTGATAGTTAGTTGTGATGCTGGCAAGGAGGGTTTAGTGCGGATTGCCGTGGTGGGAACTAAGTCCGGTGTATTGAAGCGAGATATCAGACTCCGTGGCTTTTGGAGGAAAGAGTGACGTGGGCGAGATGAGTGCAGCTGACACCTAGTCCGTATTAAGAGTGCAAGGTGTGAGTCATGGAGAACGGCTTGTGCCTAAACGCGCTATTCAATACCAGGAATTCGAGAAGCTCAAGAAGTGGGAGTCACGGTGAAGGGCTTTAATTGCATGATAGTTCCTTGGGATTGGTTTCGCGCCCTAAGCCGGTTAAATGTTGCGTCCAAAGTCTTTCGACCTAATGACTAGTTAGGTTGGGAACCAGAGCTGAGTGGAACCGCTATTCTGCGACCGAACTTCGGTCGTGTTTGGATTTTGTGGCCATTTGTATTAAATTTTTTGACTACAATCATGTGAACATTCGACCCAACCCAAGTCCCCTGAATATTCAACCTTCTGCATTCAACCTCCCCTGTTTCTGGACGTTAATTGGACCTAGACCCAGACGATTTTGTTTTGTCAGTTCAATTTGATGGTTGTGCGAATAGCCATTTTTCAGTCATTGTACTTGACTTGAGTGGTGCGTGCACCCCCGTTTTGCAGCTCGGCTCATGCTCATCGTTTTGCACTTGTTGATCGCTCGGAAGAGCTCTTTTGGGTATGAATGCCTTATCATGTGATTATAGTTTATATTTGGCCCGTTCAGCAGCAAATTATAACCCATTCCCCGGAAACGATCTGTCGTTTGAAACTGTTGAGTTTGTCTAAATATTCAGTTTGATAATTTATTCAATAGTACCGTGACATTACGATCCAATCTTGTTTTGAATATTTGGGATCATTGGTTTATCGCTACGTGTTGCCCAACCTCTTCGTGGACGGTCGCACATCTAGCATTTTGAATGCCACTGACTTCAAGAGCTCCAGACGCCATGCTAACGAGACAGCCGTCAGCATGAATAACCAGCCTGCCCGTTATGCCTGTGCAGAGGTGACCATGACTTCACAGACTGTACACGCTTTGTTGCTAAAACCCTAGAACATCGTAGGAATACAGTCAGACCCAACAGGTGGTGGTTTATTTATTTGAAGGCCAACCACGAGGCCAAGTCATGTAGAGTCGGTGCTAAGTGTCGAACGTCTGGTTGTGGCGGGTGTCACCCCAATTTGATGAATGATGACGTGTCACCACGTACGCTCATGACAAAATGAAGAGGTTTTACAATGTGCTGCAACTTCTACCAGTACCTGTTCGGTTAGTGTGCCAAACATGCTCCACTGATACATGCGGTTCTGGGCGATGGTTCGGACATCACCTTAGTAGACAAAAAGTAGCTTGCAAACTCGATTCGCCGAACAATCCCTGTCGGCCCTCGATTCGCACTTTGCACGATACTCGTATGGTACCCTGTCAGCAGGTGGCAGTTGAAGTTTACTCTCTGCCAAAGGGTAACACTGTTCCTTTCAGGTGCGCGGATCGACAGGCCATCTCCGATGGAGTCGCGACAGTGGACTCACCTAGCAGCGGTTGACTTCGCCGGTATCTTAGACAAAAGTGTCGGGGGTTCTCACTGGACGCGATGTTTCCGAGGCTCACTGGGTATTGGGACAAAGAATAAGAAACTGAAAGGAACCGCGTGCGGTTAAAACCGTCCTGTGCCAAAACGTTGCAATTATTTTTGCACCTGAAATTTCCAAGTGTGTAAACGACGTTGGTGCTCACCTGGTGCCTTTGGAGGACAAAATTCAAAGGATTTTGAGCTAGCATTCGTTGAGCCGGAAATCTCGGGAGGAAAAGCTTCGTCAATCGAAGACAACGAAGCCCCAGTTGAGGCGGAGAATTCTTTATCCTTTCCTGATGGTCGCCATGGAATAGGTCTGCCATTGCGGACAGAAATGAACCAACTACCCGATAGTCGTGCGATGTGTGAGCAACGTCTGTACCCACTTGGGCGCAGGCTACTTATGAATGCCACATTGAAATCGAAGTATGCAGCCGTTATATACAGTCACATCAGCAAGGGCTGTATAAGAAAGGTTCTCCTCCAAAGCGTTAAACGTGTCAGATGTTGATATACACCACATCATCCGGCACTTAACCCGACAAAGCCGGATAAGTTGCGTTGCTGCGTATCAAGGAGTGTTTGTTAACCATGTTATGTTGCAGGGGTCTGATTTGACAAATAATCTCATTGGTGCGCTCCACCATTCCTGCAGGCATGCGATAGTTATTCCGGCAGATATTCAAGAAATATTTTTGCAGGTTCGAGTTCCGGGATGTAACAATTGAGCTTTAAGCTTCCTGTGGCGGAGCTCACCTTTTTTAGACGAACCTCCTGAGGTATGTGAGTTGAATGTTCACCATTTTGGTTCTACTTCTTTCTCATTCTGTGCAAGCTTTGCACTTCAATGGGTGGCTACTGAACACGCATATGATTTTGTGCTTTAACAACATCAGCTATAAAGGAAAACTTCTACGTGGATGACTGTCTGTTATCGGTTGAGACCACTGACGAAGCTATGTATCTTGTGGGCGTGCTTTATGCCCAATGACATAAGAGCGGGTTTCATCTTACAGAGTAAACATCTAATTGCGGCGAGGTTGTCGAACATATAACCTTGGGGGATAGACTGTACGAGACGGTTAACCTAGATCTCGGGTGTTTTGGTCATCAAACGCCTTGGATATGACGTGGGTAGTGATAAGTGGTTGCTTCCAGTCTCGACTGCATCCTGAGGGTGGGTCTAATACCAGGAGATGTATACTGAAATGCGTTGCTTCCTTATATGGCCCTTTGGCAGTGGTTGCTCCAGTGCCACCCCCAACTCGTAAACCACTGTAAGAACTTAGCGGTCAGGGACTTGGTTGGGATAGTTTACTAGAAGAGACCGATCGTCAAATTTGGGAGAATTGTCCGACAAACATCTCATCTGTTAAATCACTTAGAGTGCCTCAAGTTTTTTCAGATATACCTACAACCATGGGAATAGAACTGCACTTATTTGGTGATGCATCTAAGACAAAACACGGTGCAGTTGTATATATTAGGCTAACAGCGTCCAGCGGTTCGATTAAGTGCTCTTCCACTCTAGGCCAATCAAAGGTGGTCCAGCATAAAACAATTACTGTCCCGAGACCTCAGCTCACTGCGGCCGTCCTCACAGCAAGACAGATGCCGCCTTTTGTGGGCGAAATGAGGATGCATATCGACCTCGTGATTTTGGAGACGGACTCAGCGATAGTATTGCGATATATATTCGCAATACGATGCCGCGCTTTGCGACATTCGTTGTAAACTGAGTTAAGTTATTAAGCGAGTATGCCACCATATCACAGTAGAGACATGTGCCTTCCGAGCTGAACTCAGCTGATGTAGCATCGAGAGGTGCTTCACATTCATCTCCCCATGAGGTGGATCATTGGCTTCGGGACCGGGGTTTCTAGAACTTTCCGAGAGCAACTGGCCAAATCTGTCATCTTCTACTGCACTGACAGACGAGGACTGCGAGGTTAAGCGTGTTCCAGCTGTTGAGACAGTGCAGACAGCGAATCCTATTTTGGAATATGTTACCACGGAATTACAACTGTTTAAAATTAGGGAAGGCAGTAGCGTGAACCTCTCACTACGTCACGTTCCTTTGTTCCCCAACCTTTTGGAGCCAAGAAGATCCGGTGGGGTCAGGGCCACTGAATGTACTCAAACTACAACGAGCAATCAGTGAGTTGATCACGCTTTTTCATGAACAGTGTTTTTCAGATGACATAAAATACCTCAAAGATAAACCCACTGGTAAGAGACTTATTGGCCATCTGTTCTGGTCGAGACCAGTACTAATAGACCGTTTATTGCCTTGGAGAGAGAACAAGTAGTAGCATTGACAAAGGCAACAAAAAGCCTGTTGTTCTACCATCACGTGAAACGGTCACTAAGCCCGAAGTTGAGTGTTACCACAAGGTTGAAGGAGACATGGGTGCCGCACATCCACTTGCATCCGTTCGTAAAAAATTTCGGGTGTTGAAACGGATGACGACTTTTAGGCGCATGATTATTAAGTGCTGTAGATGCAGGTTACTATCTTATAAACTATGTGAGCAACTACTCTCTCCACTACCAATAAGTAGAGTGACTGCCGTTGGGTATCGATTCCGGTATACTGGAATGGACCACTTTTGATCCTTCAAGGCCAAGGTATGCCTAATTGAACACAAGCGTTGTGGTTTTGTGTTTACTTGTTTTCAGACTCATGCTATTTATTTAGAGGTGACCTTTTCACCGTCTACTGGTTCGCTCATAATGGCACTTATTGGACATGTCGCTAAACGGGGAGTTCCGAATGCCATATATAGCGACAACGACATCAAACTTGTAGGGGCAGATTCAGCGCCGGAGAAAGGGCTGTGAGATTTGGATCAAAAAAGGATTGCTGACTGCTTGCTAATTCGTAAAACTGGCTGTCATTCAAACCCACACTAAGCCAGCAATCGAGGTGGAATATGGGTAAGGATGATAAGAACTAACCAACGGGTTCTAGCTTCTATCATTCACCTGCAGGCCTCTGATGAGGACGTACTGCTCAGTTACATGGTGGAGGTGGAATGGGTAATCAACATTCTTCCGCTTATGCCCATCTATGATGATCCTGAAAATCCGAATGTAATGAAACCGAGTGATCTCTTATGACTCCGGTCGAATTGCGGTTTTCTAAGCGACAAAGTTACATTGTTAGAGCGTTATACTGAGTGTTAGATGCAGGCCGAACATCTCGTTTGCACATTTTGGAAACAGCGACGACTTGAATACCTGCCTTGGTTGCGACGCTCAGCACGAGTGGTTCACTAACCCACGTGGCTTGCGGGTGAGAGACGTCGTCCTCCATTTTGACACACCAACTTCTCGGGGTGTTTGGTCGAAAGAAGTAGTAACCAATGCATCCCCAGATCAGACAATCACGTAAAACAAGTATTCCCGAAAACACCACAAGGTGTTGTGTAGCATGATATGTGGTCGCTGTGTCTTCTGGAAGGGCACGATAGCGATTTCTCACTAAGTGATTTCACAATCACCTAATCTTCAATACCGGCTCGATAAAACTTCGGGGAAGCCAACCTTCAAAAGTTTCGGGAACATCCATCATCGGCCAGGTTGCTACCACTCGGCAACTGTGATGCGGTAGATGAGGAGCAGGACCATATTTTGTCGCACCTCAGCATCGCAGCAGTTATTTCAGCCCAACTGTAAGCATTGCACCCCGTCAACAAGTGATCTTGGTTTAGGACTCCAGTTAATTGTTCACTGAAAAGAGTGCAAGTTTTGCCGGATGCAGTTCTTCCTGAAGGAGGTAACGCCTCACGCATGACAACTGATGCACAGCAGCTGTGAGCTCCGGTCGTAGGATCTTCCCGTTGTTATTTGCAAAATTCTTGGGTGATTATCCTAGAAGTTCCGTCGGTTGTACGGCTTCGCTGACCAGGTCCAGAGCTTGACCTTCAGGATTCTACTGCTAATTCCTGGGCAGCAGAAGTATCACGAGATTAGTGTGTATCTCTTTTCATAAGCTCAGCCGGACTAGTTCACCAAATTCACCAAGACTAACGTGCACACCAACACACTTCGATTACACGTTATTAAGTCACAAGGACTTGATGAGATACCCACACCTAATAATAATAATAATATTGGTATATTTCTCAACCCATTTGTGAGAATCTGTCTGAATAAGCGTTATCGAAAGTGCGGAGTGCGCGTTACTAAGTGAGCTACCCGTAAATCACCCGGGAGCGATTCAACAAAGACTTTTAAATGGAGATCTGCTCAAGTATTATCCTCGAATTCCTGTGGCTCCCAATGTCATCCCTAAGCCAGCGATGACAAATCTAATAGGTTCAATAGAATTCGTTTGTAGGAATTTCGGCCTCAGTAATGACGCTCAGACATTTCAGCGCTCCATGGAACAAGTTTTATGCGGGCTGGATTCTATGTTTTTCTAGTGTACCAACCCAGTGGTTGCCGGCAGAGATGCGCAGAAGCGTCTCTTCCACTTAAAGTTGAACGTTCAAACCACCATGGCGTCACCATCAACACAACCAGATGCGTCTCCGTTGCTTTCCGCCAATGATTTTGTCGGTCATCGCATTGACAATGGCGGCATCAGATCACTGCCGGTAAAAACTGACGCAGCGTCGGGTTATTCATTGCCTCGGTCTATCAAAAGCCTTTGTCTACCTTTAGGGATTGCGAAATACTGTTGTCGCCTGATCCTCAGCTGCTCTGACATGCTGAAACCATTGGCTGATTTGCTGCGGAATAACCCCAAAAGGTTTGCTCTCACATCCGGTAAGCAGGTCCTGGAAAACCCCATATCTCTCTGCCCTTTTGAGTACTGAAGAACGTGCACGATTAGCTTTGGAGACCAACGCACTTCAGTCTGCTGTCGGCGCCGTTTTGCAGCAGGTTAGTGACAATGAAATCTGACCATTATTCATTTCATCCCGGAAGATACAACCTGCTCAGAAGCGTTATGGTACCTTCAGCAGAGTAGTGCCGGCCCTCCATCTCGTCATCAAGCATTTCCGACGTGTTACAAGCGCGCCAGTTCAACATTCACACTGTACACAAGAAATTATCGCATGCTTTCAGCAGTTTGCCATGCTGAGAGAGACCCGAGAGAGAACCACCACTTAGATTTTATCTCCGTGTTCACCACAGGTATCTTTCAGATCGACAGTCCAAGCAACCTGGTTGCAAACGTTCTGCTTCACGTGCATGTCCGACATCTATCGGCATCTCGTATCTACCTGGAGGCCACGGAGGCGGCTCGACAAAATGACGCAGAACTTAATCGGTTGCTGTCTCATCCATACCTCATATTCACTCAGCTGCCACTCCTGCATTGCGACTGTAAAATTCACTGTGACACGTCCACCGGTAAACCTCGGACGGTGAAACATTTTCAGACGTTTTTACTTTATCTCTTATCGCGGCATCCGCCCCAATCTCAAACTTCTTACTAACCGTTGTGCCTGGCAGAACCTGCGCGAGGACCTACGTGGGTGGGCCAACCACTGTCTCTCTTGTCATCAAAGTAAGGTACACCAACATACCACCACCACACTCAGCACTTTCGGTGTATTGGACGTCCGTTTTAAACACGTCTACGTTGACGCACTAAGCCTACTTTCACTCTCGAAAGGCTTTGATCATATGTTGGCTTGTGTTGATCGTTCCACATGCTGGCCGCAATCAACGCTCATACGTGACATCTCAGCCGAGAACATCACGCGGACGTTTGTGGAAAGCCGAGTACTCATCTTCTGCACACCTGCTTCCGTCACTACTGATCGCGCTTCTCGGTCCACATCCACGCTGTTTAGTGAACTGCAACACACCGACACCAATGAGGATATCACCATTTAGGACACAGGGAGGACAAAAGATTTAACCAGCAACTCATTTTCTACAACAGGCGCCCTTGATACGTCACTGCCAGTCGACCCTAACCTAGCTACATACACCTGAAGTTGTGTGCTTCTTGTACTGACGACTAAACTAACCTTAGCAGAACATACTAGACGGAAGCGTGGCAGACGTGGTATTACTGTGTCTCAGTACACTGATGCTTCCTAGTGGTCAGTCAGCAAGGGCAGGGAAACCTCAGCAGTTGATCGAGTTTTCGCCATCTCAGAACGCTGGGCACAAGCATGTCCAGGTGAGTTAATATCTCCATCTTTCCAGAAATACTCACACTGCCCACAGCGCTACAGAAAGTGAGATGTTGCCCTGCCAAACGGAAATCGATAATCAGTTACATCAGGGGGCCTCTTTTGATATGTTCAAGCTACCGCCCGAGAGATCGACCCACATTATGCAGTTTTTGCAATCCACACCGAGAGGAAAGCCCCATGCCAATCCACTTTGCACTTGGCTAGATAGAACGCATCGAGCATGTTTCGTTGCTGCTACCTCATCCGCTGGGACTCAACCATTCTTTTCTTAGCGAAATCCTAAGTTCTTTTGCAATCAGAAAGATTTGATGGATGGTCTGTTGTAGCTTCAAGAGTTTCCTACAGAAACAAATGCGTGGTCTTTCGTAAACGATAAGGCGTTAAAGGATGTAGGCGTGCCGCTTGCTAACAAGCACGACATCAGCCAATGGAGGATGGTCCGAGCTAAGTCAAATTTAGATGCAGGCGAATGCGCAACATGGTCCACTCAGCAGCCCCTGCCCCCAGCACACTTGAGATCCATATCAGCAGCCAAACGTAAGATATGTCACTCACTATGCATCGGAGGTGGTGCACGTTACAAAACAACCCGCGAACCGGACTCCAAACTCACGCAGATAAATCAATTTCTGAACCTGGAACGCATGTCAGTCTCACCTGCTAAGGCCACGAGCTCGGTCGATGGGGCGAAGATACTGGGTGTCGTCAGTAACTACGCACCTCCTATACAATCGGAAGACCGGACACTGGTGACTTCGAGAGGTTCAGCATGTTCCAGGAGTCATCTGCTGCTAATCTGAAGGTAGACATCACCTTCAGATAAGGATTCGCATATACACACATCTAACTGTGGTGTACGTTCACTGGTGCACTTTCTGCGAAAAACAAAGTAAAGGGATTGTGACAGTTTTTCACTCAAAGGGGGTTAAAAGTATGGAAGAAGTGAAGCCGTGGCTACCACCTGACGTACCCGACATATCCCACCTGCTTACTCCACCTTTCTTAATGGTCGGTTGACCAGCAGTGGAGGAGGCGTATCAGTCTAAGTCAGTGCTGAAGTGTACACATCCCTAAAGAGTTAACCAGTCCCTGTGTGATACATTCTGGTACAACTAACTCTACACGTCATCGTCAACGTAGTTCGTCGTCCCTCGTTCACAACTCCAGAATGCACGGTGTCTTATTATGGACCACCCTTGCCCTTAGATGACGTGTCATCAATTTAGGTTACTTCAGTCTTCCGCACACACGCCTCTCCAATGAGCTAACTTCTGGCACCGCGGTCACTGGATTCTACAATCTCATGCGGTCTATGATGTTCAGTGACCAAGTCAACCGAACCAAAGGATTAACAGAATGTCACAGACCCTCCACAAAAAACATGATGTTAAGGACCGATTCCCACACAGTTGCCTCACCACGACAGGTAGACCATCACACCACCGTCAGCGATTTCTCACTAAGTGATTTCACAATCACCTAATCTTTAATACCGGCTCGATAAAACTTCGGGAAAGCCAACCTTCAAAAGTTTCGGGAACATCCATCATCGGCCAGGTTGCTACCACTCGGCAACTGTGATGCGGTAGATGAGGAGCAGGACCATATTTTGTCGCACCTCAGCATCGCAGCAGTTATTTCAGCCCAACTGTAAGCATTGCACCCCGTCAACAAGTGATCTTGGTTTAGGACTCCAGTTAATTGTTCACTGAAAAGAGTGCAAGTTTTGCCGGATGCAGTTCTTCCTGAAGGAGGTAACGCCTCACGCATGACAACTGATGCACAGCAGCTGTGAGCTCCGGTCGTAGGATCTTCCCGTTGTTATTTGCAAAATTCTTGGGTGATTATCCTAGAAGTTCCGTCGGTTGTACGGCTTCGCTGACCAGGTCCAGAGCTTGACCTTCAGGATTCTACTGCTAATTCCTGGGCAGCAGAAGTATCACGAGATTAGTGTGTATCTCTTTTCATAAGCTCAGCCGGACTAGTTCACCAAATTCACCAAGACTAACGTGCACACCAACACACTTCGATTACACGTTATTAAGTCACAAGGACTTGATGAGATACCCACACCTAATAATAATAATAATATTGGTATATTTCTCAACCCATTTGTGAGAA
>QNGE01006296.1:13523-33191 GCA_008508345.1 Paragonimus westermani | reverse complement strand
TGCTGAGAGTCCAGCCTTTACTGCCACATCTTTGATGGCCCGCCTGCATGTTACCCAACGTGCTCCAGATCACCTGAACAGCCATTAACCGCTGACATTTCCCCTGCTTGGTTGAATTATTAGAATGATCTTTAAGACCCTCTGATGACGTTTCACTCATGTATGCGAGTTGGACGCCGCACGGATCATCGTCCCTTCTTTGTGCCTACCAATACACCCACTGTGACTGTTCCGTGACTTCTTTACACCGATTTCGACCTGTTTGGAATCTCCCAGCGATCGCTGTTCCGTGCGTAAAAGGTCATTAATTGTTATGGCTACACTATTTTGTGGCGCGCTTTGGCACGTGGTGTCTGAAGGCTACGGCAGTGGGTTCTTCTCCTGAATTGAAAAAGCGAGTCGGTATTCCCGTCGCAACCTGCTCACTTAAAGCGCCATCACCATACCAAGACGATTCAGACACTCTTTGAGCACTGGTGCTGCACAAAGGTTTGTTCCTGGCGGAAACACAGTCGTCAGCCGTCACACAAAACCTGAGCCAGCCAAAAACGAAGCTTTCTACGTCCGTCAATCCTCGTAGAATCCACTGGAAAATGCGTCTACACGGATTCGTGCCAGCCGCCTGTCTTACACCACTGGAATAGCTGAAGATTTTCATTCTTCGCCGAAACACAACGGAATTACTGCTGGGACACTCTATAGATACCTCTATATTTTTCGTTCGTCAGTTACATTGCTGATTCTGTTAGATGCTTGCGGTGATAGGCATCTGGAATGCAGAATTCTGGGTAAGTTATTTTTTGCGAAGTCACCCCTAACTCACTCGCAGTCTGATCGGCTGACGTTAAAAATGGTGGTCACTCTGAAGGGGGGATTTTGAATAAATTATTGCTCACCACCTGTAAAACTATTACACCTCTTTGATCCGAACTTCTGCAGCTGTATATCAAGTTTGCATGGGTAATAAATAGCGGCTTCCTCATGAATGTCGGGAATATGTGATTGCATGTGTTGAGAGTGGCAATGAAACATTCAGAAGCAAATTGTGAATGTGATAATCATCACTTTCTCATTTCCGTTTTGCATTGGGATCTATATAGCTATTTGCCTTTGCTCATGAGTTCCCCGAGCTTGAAGTTTTCCCCCCAAACGTAGGCTTAGTTTTGTTGACTTATTAATAGTTGTCTAGCTATTGATACATGAGTTCATGGCAAAGGCCCAAGGCACCCGAATCAAGTCAGTATCTCCAGCTCAGTCTCAAGCGGGCGTCTGGTGATCTGAAAGGCAATCACTGAAAACATGGTGCAACACCGCTCTTCGGTAGTACAGTGGAGCCAACATACTTGCACAATGGATTTTTGAGTACACGAGAGCCAACCAGTGCTTCGGGATGATTTCCAGAAGCGCTGCTAACGAACTCGGAAAGAATCTGGTCTCGATATTTAATAATCTTATGTGGAGAGAACCGGTGCTAAGGAAGGTCCAAGGGCGTAGTTTGAAGAGCTTCCTGTTATGTCCTCACCGGTCGTCATCATTCGCTATGGTATAGAACTGTTCAACGAGACCTACTATGGGGAAGTGTGCAAGAATCAAATCTCCGCGAAATCGTCGACATTCAAATTGATACAAATCGATAACTCCAAGCCGAGACTCGTGCGCGATAACTCACAGGCTCGTGACTAGTTTGGTAGCCGCAGGTTGGACACGCTCAACAGTCAGTATATCTTCATTCAGGCTGGTACACACGACTTGGCTAGTGTACTTCAGAAAAAATCTCATATATGCCCCCGAAAGCGTTTGAAACGCTTTCTTGTCTATGTGATAAAAATTGAGTTTAATCATCCCACGAGCCGCAAATCTCTTTTTGGCCGCCATCTCATGGTGGTGCACGAATTGTAAGTTGGACGACAGCCAGATGCCTGGTTCCCTCTTCAGATCGATTTTCATGTAATCTACTGTGCAGAGCTCACTATGAATCACGAAGGCACCGCCAGCATCTCTATGGAATGACGTATGTGTGCACTTAATGTAATTTAATGGGAGACTGCAATCGTGCAGCCGACGATTAATCGTGTCAATATCAATCTGTAGTGCACCGGCATTAGTTGCATCCCGGACTGTTAGATCGTGAGCGTAAAGAAGGGTGTCGCTGGAAGTACTGTCCAGGAGGTGGTTGATGTGAATAAGGGACAAAAGAGACCCGACACGGGCTCTTGAGGAATTCCCGCGGAAGTGAAAGAAGGAGACGGAACATCCTCTCCGGTTTTAGCTCATGAAGAAACGAGACGATCCACCGGAAAACCTGGCTCTGGAAACCATGGGCTTCCGGTTTTTGTCTCAGCAGGGCATGTGGGACGGTCAGAATCCACGGGGAAATCAGGCGAGACAGTGTCTGAGATTAGACCATCATCTGCTCCCGTCAGAGCGTCTATGAAGATCAGCGTATTTGTCATCAATGACCGAGTAGAAAGGAAGACCTGTAGGGTGGGGATAACAGATTGTTCAACAAGAGGTGCCCGAGGATGGCGCGCATCTACAAGCGTTCCATAACCTTGCATGGAATGCTAGTAGGAATGATTGGCTGATGGCTAGTTACGGAGTGCCGATCACCCACTTGGAAGACAGGGGTGGCCGTGGATTCTCTCCATCCAGTAGGTGGGTCTTTTCTTTTACCGGTTGAGTGTGCTCGCGCATTTTCCTCCAGCGAAGCGGACTGAGGTGTCAAACTGTGGACTTTTTGCAGCTTGTTGCAACCGCCGAAAGATAGCTTTTGGCCACTATGTTCAAGTGGCGGCTTGATGACCACTTTGCCCACCAGGTTGCTCTTAATAATTATGATCAGACCCATCAGAGAAAGAATCTGGTCAGAATGATGTCGCGTCGGGGCGTTGCCTTGCTGTGTCCACGCTCCGAGTCGTGTGGATATCGATGAGGAAATCGAGAATCCGGTTCCACATTCTAAGAGAAACACCGATGCCCATTTTATCTTGGGTACAGCAAAGTCCCGCATGGTTGGTAGACGGGAAACACGCTGTAATCCCGGGGAGCCCCATGGGTCTACGAGAAAAGCGTTAGTGTCGGAAGTATTGAATGACGGAGTGCGACCAATAACCCTCACCGAGAGTGAGTTTTGAACACGCGATGATAGTCAGAGCTACAGAGTGTCGCATTTATCAGGGGACTGGAATTCGCCGATATCCGTGGGTGTCGGAAGATACCGCCGAAGTGTAATCGTCTAGCTTTTCATTCTCCTTCGGTTGGAGTCAGCTTAGCAAACTCAATACCCTAGGACACACAGTTCACCGTCACTGATTTCATCTGCCAACCAGGTCTCCGTGAAAGCATACATGTGGGGTTGGGGGTTCATGAACTACCAGTCTGATTTCCGGTAGCTCAGTCGGTGGACCCATGCAGTTCACACGTATCTCCTGGAGCTCTACTCGCCTGCTTATTTTCTTCGTGGAAATGAAATGATCGTGTTCAGTGAGGTGTGGGATTTATCCTGATATATATAATGCAACGAGTTACGATGCCTATTGGTTTTACCGAATTTATATGACAGGCATTTCTTCACTGCATGTGAGACGGTGCCTCTTTGAGTGCGTTAGAAACTCTGCGATGCTGTTGGTTACCATTCTTGAGGTTACGAATCGCAGCTGCTCTCTTTCTGCCAGTTTGCTCTTTCCGGGGCATGCTTGGAGGTATTGCCTATTGGAAATGTGTTATTGTTCCACCCTTTGGTTGCGGGCTTCAAAGAAAGCAGTGTGTGGTGTTGAGATCATAGTCGTTAAAGTTCCGTATAATCGAAAGATATTACTGACAGTCAAAATACATTCATTCGACACGTAAATGGCGGTGTTCCATATATGGTGGAATGAAAAACTAGATAATAGTGTGTGTACCATTGGAAATTCCGATCACTCCGCAAAAGTGATGGTGATGGGCCACTGTTCAACCAAATAGATGCGTGCAGTGTGTGACATATGCTCCTGGAATTCCGTCCCTCTCTGAGGTTGTACACTTTTCTAGGACATAATGCTCCCGATGCGACTGTGAACCACTTAGTTCGCGTTGCCTGGACCAGGTACGAGTCGTTGTATCGTTCTTGCTTCAAACCTATATTACCGTGAACACGTGTAAGAGGGCTGATTGCTTTTTTGGTTTGTCATTTTTTGCGACCAGATACAGTAACAAACCATGAGGGAGACTAACGGATATATGTGTGGGGTTTGGTAGTTGTCAGACAGCGTTGCACGGACATCAGCTTCGTCGGCCCAGCTGGACCTGCCAGCCTTGTCGGACGCAAGGCAAATGGGCACGGCTTTTGTCGACGTTACGTTGTAATTTGGATTGTGGAGCAAAATGCCATATGGCGTTGAACCGCGTAAGAAGTAGAATATGTCAAAGCGAAGATGTAAAAAATGTGTCGATTATATTTGTCCGATCAAGAAGATACATGCTGCCTCCTCGGAGAAAGTATCGTTGAAAATTTGCAGGGATTAGTCTTTGGTTGTACAGAGCAAGCGGTGTGGAGGTCTAGCCAGTGAACCTGTCTTTCCGGGCGCAGCGTGCATTCTGGTGGTGTAGTATTTCCACCTGCAGCTTTGATGTATCTGGCGCGTGTGTAGAGCAGTGTCCTGAACAAGTCGCAAGTGGTGTCATATTGTAAATTTGGGGTTGTATGTCTCATCGAATCACTATATGCTGGTTTTAAACGAGACGGTTGGGGCCGTGTTTAGAAATTGTATGGGAAAGTACTTATCGTGCTGTGAGATGACAAGCAGTGGACCTTCTGGCGGTGGTTGCAGGGCGTTTTAAACACGATCAGAATGGATAGCTGCCTGTGTGCGGTTGAATAATTGCGGATAGACAGAGGTGTGTCGGCATATGGCACTGCAGTGTATGGAAGTTTTGCTTTACGAGATTCCGGTCTCATCATGTAAGTAAGTTGATCTTGAATGTTATGAGTGTCGGGAGCAAAAAATGCCTGGGAAAATTTAGCGTGGTCTCAAAATCTGGTTCTGCTACCAAACGGTAGAGAATAGACTGGAAAATTGCACGGAGTCCCAATAAAATGAGAGGGGCAGTTCGGACCAACCCTCACTGTATCTATCAGCCATTACGGAAACCTTTAATTATCTGCGAAAGCGCTAATCAAGGCCAGTTGCCATTTCGTGATACGCAGTAATGCCACTGTTTTAAAAGGCTCAGGAGTTCTGTAAGATGTTGAACTAGTTTGATTCGAATTGTGAATATCGATCGGTGGTAACTGTGGACGGCAGTTCGGAGTTTGGCGCTCAGCTTGTAAAAAAAGGCAGGTGCTACCATGGCGGCAGTAGTGCCCGTAATGGAAACTGCTTCAAGTCAATATGCTCAATGGTACATACAACTGAGAGTGTAAGAAATGCCATTGAATATGCGCAGTGGGCCAGCGATGTCGACATGTACGTGGTTCATAGATGAATCAGGTGTGACGAAGTCCTCAGGGTAGAGTGTCCATTCCAAGGTGCTTCAGAAAGGTGAGAAGGGATGCAACATTTGTTCAATCGCTATTCGCTGTGTCCATATTCGGCCGCGAAGTGCGCTAAGCAACGAGTTGTGCTGTGGCATGAAGTCCCGGATGTGACACATTGTGTTAAGCATTGAAAATCTGTCGTCGTGCAGCCGACGGCACTAGCGGTCGAGATGTAGTAGTAGGAATGCCGCAATCAGTGGAATTGGTTGAATTCTCACCAGAACCGAAACTGTAGTCGAGGCGGGAAATGATTGCTGTTCTTTCCGGAATCTCGCAATTTCTGCGAAGTTTTTAGAAGACAAGTTGTCCATTACGTTTACGTCTAGACGTGGCAGGGTGTCAGCGAGATTTTCGTGAGCACCTGAAACGTTTCGAATGTCACTGGTAAAATGAGCAATATGCTGAAGGTGCTGCGATTTTTCAGATGTACAGATATCTGTTTTTCCTTTAACTGTCACCTTCAAGGGTCCAGGGTCTGTATAAAGATAAGATTTTCCACCTTCCAAGAAGCGTAGAAAGTGACGCGTCGCCATTTAAATTGGCAGCAAGTCATGGTTGGGTGTGCTGTAACATAATTCGGTGGAGGTAAGCTTATGGAAAACAAATCCTAGCGGCTGCCATAACGAAGAGATAGCGGAGCTTCCGGTTGTAAATGAGACAACCATATTTTTTGAGGAGAGTCCCTGCTTTTTAAAAAACTGTTGTAGTTTGGTGTAACGTGCTGTGTTTTCAGATTACAAGCTGGCAGGTTTGTCAGCGGCCGTAAAAAGGGCAAAACACGAAATATTAAACGGCAGTAATAATTGGCCATCCCTAGGAGACGTTCCGGTGGGACGGAGCGGTCACTAGCACGAACGCATACTGCATACTTAGGCGTCATTCATAACTGACGTCGAGTGAACGGAGCAGCTATCACTGTGAACGTAGCACTTTATCCAGACAAACAAACCCGCATGATGATGTGTCGACGCATATTATATCATTTAAAACGCTTCGGTGGAAGACAAGTTGACCAACGGTTTGCCATTCACCTTCCCTGGATTTCTTTTCCGTCAAACAGTCTCCCGAAGATGCAACTGAAACTGACGATCGTTTGACCCAGTTATGGCTCAAAGTGCTTCCTGTCTAACGACCACAGGTTTTTGATATCCCACACGTAGATTACTCTGTTTCTCGACTCCACGAAATTTACTGAGTAGTTCACTGTACAGTGTAAGTAATCAGCTAATTCATCCAAAGCTCCTCATTCGTCCTTCATGGTTATAGTGCTGGGCTGAAAGTGAAAGACATAGGCAACGTAACCGGCTTCCCCGACATGACTTCGAATGATTAGTAAGAAGGTGGTCATGTCTATGATAAACAGATTGGGAATAACACAACGTTTCGAGCAAGTTGTAATACTCTACGTTTCAACCACCTCGGGTGGCCTTCCTCAGGAGTGTTGTAATCGAAATCACCTTGACAGAGGAACAGAGGTCACATGGGATTTGCCGTGGTAAGGTCAATTTGTGGTGCATCTGACCGGATTGGTCTAATCCTTTGCCCACTAAGTGGGGGTGAGACAGATGTAGATAAGACGCGTCCGTGTCTGGTGCTGTTTATCCATCCACGCCACACTGCAGACAGGGGTTTGCTATCATTGCGATTAACACAAGCGTGCTGTGTGTAAATGGTGAGAGCTTCAGCACAGCACCGCTCCGCATACGAAGCTAGACCCTTGTGAATCACTCGAGCTTGATCAATACCTACGTTGTGATTCTCTGCCAGTGCATGTAGTGCGATGGCCGAATCCTTCTCTAGCCTCTGAAATTGATAGGCGTGTTTAGGAGGAAACCTTGTGTGCCTCTTGTGTTCGGCAACACGTACTTTCAGTTGTCTACTTGTCTCTCCAATGTAGCTGGCGTTGCAGTCACCGCATTTGATTTCGTAAAC
Organism: Paragonimus westermani; assembly: GCA_008508345.1. NCBI lineage: Eukaryota > Metazoa > Platyhelminthes > Trematoda > Plagiorchiida > Troglotrematidae > Paragonimus > Paragonimus westermani. The sequence continues at coordinate 25,744 of QNGE01006296.1, read as the reverse complement.
GCAGTCTGTCTGGTCGCCCATAGAAATTGGATCCTTAGGGAGTGTTACCAGTCGTTGTAAGGTATCGTCTAACCGAAATACAGTCCAGAGAGCGGAGCGGATTTTTTCAGATGTTTGTTCACGATACGATATTTGCACAGTAGACTTGAAAGTTCTGGTCTTTTTGGTCTCTTCCTTAGTGGACATGCGCTTAATTGTGTTCTCAATAAATGCGTTGGGATAGTGATTAGCGGCTAGCATTTCTTTGATATGAGAAATCTCTGTTGTTCTGGAAAGCTGGGTAGTGCAGATCTTGTTAGCTGTGTTGACGAGTGATTTGATGACTGCTCTCTTCACACCAATTGGATGGGACGAGTTGAAGTTGAGATAACGGCCAGATTGGGTTGGTTTGCGGTACACTGAAACCTGAAATCTCTGTTGCTCGTCAACTTTGACAAGGCAGTCTAGGAAATTCAGTGAGCGCTCATCGGTTTCAGTTTCCAATGTGAAGACTATGCCGTTGCATTTTGAGTTGAGAAACTATGGGAATTGGTCGCGAGCAGTCTGTTTCATGACTACGAAATTGTCATCTACATACCGCCACCAGATTCGCGGAGGCAGGTAAATTCACTTATAGCTTGTTTCCAGGTATCCAAGGAAAAGGACGGCTACTGCAGGTGCAACAGGGGAACCCACAGCTACACCATCGGTTTGCCTGTATAATTTTTTGTTAATTGTGAACAAGGTTGAGTGCAGACAAAGCTCAAGACCGGACAAAATTTCAGAAGGTGATAAATTAGTACGTGCACCAAGAGAATCATCACTTTCCAATAACTGTTTAACAACATCAGTGCTATGCTTTACTGGTACACTGGTGTAAAGAGTGGTCACATCAAAACTAAGAAAAGTTTCATCACAACATAATGTCACGTGTCCGAGCTTGTCAACAAAATCGAAGTCTTCAACGTTGCTTACCAACTTGTTCTGCAACGGTTTGATTATGCGGCTGATGAATTTGGCCAGCTTGTAAGTTGGACTGGTGGTGTAGTCAACAATAGGTCTTATGGGTATTTCCGTTTTATACACTGTTGGAAGGCCGTAGAAACGTGAAGAACGGTTGCTCTTGGGACTGAGCATGAACCATGCAGACTGTCCAAGTTTTTCTTTGGTACCTTGGAGGAACTTGCTAGTCTGTGCCTTGACTTTATTCAGAAGTGTGTTGGCCTTCTGCTCATTGATCTCTTCATATGGCCCAGTAGTTCAGTGCTCTAACACTTTCTTTTGATAATCTTTTTGATTTAGAATCACTGTGATGTTGCCTTCATCGGCCTTATTGATGTGAATCGACCGATCCTTCTTGATGAGACCAAGAGCATTCTGTTCTGCATTAATAAGGTTCGAGACGACTGGCTGTTGTCGTTGTAAAACGCTTGCAGTTCTGAATCGTGCTTCCTCCGCAACATCTGTGGCTAGTTTGCCTAGAGCAGGTTCGATTTTGGGAATTATATCTGTTGGCTCAAGTTGCTTCCGTTGGATGTTAAAATTGAGTCCTTTTTAAGCAGGCTTATCTCGTTCATATTGAGTGGTCGTGATGAGAGATTAACAATTACGTTTTCTGAGGGTCGCTGTGCTACCAAATGTGGGACAGAAGAAATATGATTTAATCTTCCGAAAAGTCTGTCAAGCTTTCTTCTTTGGCGTTTACTCGCTTTCTTGAAAAACGTCAATTTACGCTGATTAATCAGTTCCATGACAGAGGTCCGTATATCGTCGGGTAATACATGATGGATCAGTTCATCTAAATTGACACAGCGAAAACGTATACACTCCAGGTGATAAGTAGTCGAGTGTCCGCGTTGCCTTACAAATATACGTGAGGCTGTCATTGCTGCACATTTCGAACGGACGCTGTTATCCGACGGTCTGATGCACCACAAGTTGACCTAACCACGGCAAATCCCATGTGACCTCTGTCAAGGTGATTTCGATTACAACACTCCTGAGGAAGGTCACCCGAGGTGGTTGAAACGTAGAGTATTACAACTTGCTCGAAAAGTTGTTTTATTCTCAATCTTTTTATTAATAACATGTTAAACACGACACCCAAACTATTCACCTTCATTCGTGCTACATTTGGTGCGGATATCTTACAAGTGTTTATGTCTCGTTTGTTCTCAGGGCAGACCAGTTGACTTAAGCTATGGAAAACGCATAATTATCAATTGTGCGCACACTAGTGGCTGCTCCGTCCAGCAGGCTTAGGATAAGGACAACAATGACAAGGAACAAATCAACGAATTCAAATTGAACTTTTATTTGAACCGTTCAAGACATACCGCGCTGGTCTTCCTCAGTTACGTTGAAAGACAATTCGATAATATTGTCATAGTGATAGGCCTGACCGACCAGTTCTCCAACGTGCGACGACGTCTACGAACTACGTCCGTTCTGTTTATGTTGTTTGCAGGAAACCTTCAACAATATGCGTCCATGATATGAAGACTGAACTGTTGTACCTAAAGTGGTGCAAGTGAGAATGGATGTCCTCGTCGGTGAAGTAACGAGAGTAACAGCGGGTCATTAACCGTCGGTTAAGTGGGCATTGAGTCGCGTGCAAGTTGCTAGCTGCACTCAAGCGTATCCAATGAACAATAAGCACAACAGCACGCACGTTGTCAAGGATAGGGTTAGACACGTTACTGGTGTTTGCACTATACCGTGTGGATCTCAGGTAGAAACAACCGTGTATTAGCGTCGAGTACGGTCGTTTTTAAGACCGATCATTCGTCCGCCTACTTCTACTCAAAAATCTGACAAGAAAACAGACTGAACACGTAATTCAGATGGACAACTAACCAACAAATATGATGGCATAGCCATCACTGTAATTCACTCAGATGTTTGGTGTGAAATGCAATGCGGGTGCGATGTGGTCGGTAATTAATAAAGTCACATTGCTCCTCACCCGCGCAAAATGAAGCGTTTTCGCAAGATGGGGTTATGTATTTCACAGAAAGTTTCCGATGAGGGCATCTGTAAAATGTAAACTTGATCACAAATGCCAAAACCCTGCGTTTGTGGAAAAAAACAAAGAACGTTTTTCTTGAAAAAAGTGTGTATATGAGCAGTTATTAGGAATAGCTGATTTTTCACGACCGAAACATTCAATAAATTCCTTAGACTTCCTTTAGAAAACGTATCCCAACATTTCACGAGAAATTTGGAGTATCTCTGTCCGTTCTCAGCTGGCCTATCGGCAGTGGCGTTGGTGGATTTCAGCGTGAACTGTTTGAGAAATCCTGCCGGGACAGTCGATCCCCCGGATCATTTGGTGGACTCCATTTGAGACAGTTGGACTTGTAGGAAACAGAGTTCAAACGTGAAATTTTGTGCTTTCGAGGTGGCTTCATAGTTAAGTTATTAGAGTGCTTGCTGCGCTGAGGCATGTTGTGTCTGTCGCTGGTTAGATTACAGCCAAAGCCCCGACTATTCACAGTTGGTTCTCATCTGAAATCAAAACATCATCCAGATGAGAGAAAGCGGAAGGTAAATCCGAAGGAACTTGATCAGTGGACCTTCGGAATGTTTGTTGAACATTGCGTGATACGAAAGGCACAGAAAATTCAGACATACCGGGTGCAGCAGCTATTACAACTTTTCGTACATTGCCAGGGCGAAAAGGTATCTGGTGATAGGTGTGAAAAATATCTACGTGCGACAAATTTTACAACCCTGGAGGTTGGGCGGGAACTCGAGTATACGTGATGTCGGATAACAACCGAGCACGGCTATTTTATTCAACGCTTTATAATCACTTCATGGTCTTCAGCCGTCGGTGGTTTTCTTTGGAACCATTTTTAGGGTGGTGTCCATATGCTTCCGAAAGGCCCGATGATTCCAAGTTGCAACAAGTGTTTGAATTCAACTTCGGTTTTGATATGTCAACCTGGTGGCAAGCTACAAATGCGGGCGAAAACCGGATAACTACGAGTAATCACGAAATGAGTGATCGAGTGCTTATGGTATGACGTATAAAAATTTGACTTTGTCGCCACAAAAATTCATTTAAAAGGTTCGCATAAACGAAACTGTTCGTTAGTGAAAGTAATAATGGTTGTTCGGACACGTTGAATATCGGGTGACATTCGGCTGATAGTTATGTACCGGTGTCAAACAAAAGTCTGTGTTTGAAACCATCTCACAGGTCACACTGAATGAGAAAATCGGGTACCAATGGAAGTTGACGCAAGTCGGTGACAAAAACCTCACCTATAATCACGATATATGTCAGGGTTTGGTGGTGATGTAACGCGCCTGGTCCTTGTTAAAACGTTATATCCTGGCATGGATGCTATACTCGGACCCTTGTTGTACGTATTCACCCATTCTACCAGCGCTGAGTCAAGAAGAACACGACCGCGTGAAAAACATGATGTAGTGTCGACTATTGGTTCGATAAATAAATGAAACGCATTTAACTATATATAATGAGTTAATCGCCGAATGTAGCCAACCATAAATTGAAGCAATGTCTAGTGGTTTAAGCCACTTCACGATTAGGTGGCGTAGTGTAGCCAGTTCTATAGGCGTTACACTCTGATTGGTTTGTCGGACTACCATGATACTTACGTCCACCTTCACGCTCCATCTTGGTTGGTTAAGATGGGAAACTTTGCAAGCTTGTGTTTGGTTGGTGAACAATTTCGTCAGGCGTCGCCAATGACCTGATTGGGTTGTTAGGATGCTGTCGTTTTCTAGCAGGTGTTAGTGACGGTTGTCGGTAATTGCGAAGAACGTTGCTTTTGGTCGCCGTAAGTGAGAAGTTGGATGGGCTGCATGGCATGTGTGTTCCGGAATATGGAATAACGTTGATATCTGCCCCAGTACACACCAAGTAATAGAATTTAAGGCGAATAACAAAACGCATGTTTCCAGACAAATATACGGCTTTGGTCGACTAAAACAGTAGTATTGCAATGATAAACATCGGCTATGCCTGGAGACTTTTCACATTAACACATGTTAAGAAGAATATTTTGCTTGCATTCTTGATGAACTTCTCACGTTGGCTTTCGTACTGGACTTTGCGTTCAGAAATGCTTCCACAGTAATTTTCATGATGGAATACATCTCTCTGTCTGACAGAAGCTGTGAGTATCGCGTGGTTTGGGAGGTATCAATGCGTTTTTATTTCCCAGCAACATTGCGCCTACATTGTACTTCACATCAAATATCAAGTTTGATTCCGATGAGAGCTGTCACCACGCTTGTAGACTAGTTATACGTCTGGGTTATTTGTTCCGTTTGTCTATTAACATTTCCTAGTATCTTCCAGTATTCCAGGTAGAAACCGCTCGACAAAGTGACACTGCTAAAGTCGATTGCATATGATGCCACCACGCGATTGTTTCTATCTACGGTCCATATGAGACGACGTAAACGAGCAAAATGTCTCACTCTATTGCTGATAACTCACTGTCTAGTATGCTGCTTTCTGACTGTGTTTCATTGCAGCCTGCCAATTCTACACAGCTCGGTGCTCACTCATCAGACAAATACTGACCCACTTCGATGATCCTTATTTTCCCGAAATTGACATTGATTCCCACTTGGTTCAGTTCGGCTACAAAAGTACAACTTTCATATCACCGATACTTATGAGTGACGATGGTTGGTTTATGTCTCCGCCAGATGTAGACTACCCTGGTAGTTCTCACTATGTTGTCTAATTTTGCCTGCCACTTAAGATTCCGAATTGCCACCACAGGAGGTCCAAGTTTGTCGGACTGCGGATAATTAATGTGGCCTGGTGCTAATGGCATATTACTTGCGGCTGTAACAATCTCACCGAGGTGTCCTTCAGCGGAACAAAAAAAAACAGTGATTAGGAGGGCATAGGTGTAATGAAGATAAACTTGCTTTTGAACCATTCAGGATGTAGAATATTGATCGTTTTCAATTCCGTTGAAAGATATTTCGATGAGGCTATTACAGCCACTAATGGACTGCCATTGGGTGCAGCCGGCCTTACTCACTGCAACAGGACTGTTGTAGTGGATAAGACATACATATGTGTCTGGGACTATGCACTACGATATCGCGAATAAATTTGAAAAAGTTCTTTCCTCGTCCAACTTACTGCTCAAAACACCAGACAGACCGTTTACATAACTGTATGATGATGGAAAGGGGGAAGCAGTGGGCGGCAACGTGCAAGAACTTTTAAAATATCAAGGTTTATATGGGCACCGTAGGTTGGAGAACGAAATTAGCAATCAGAAAAAGAAGTGTGCGTTTGTGTCGAAACTGCTCACGTTTCACCGGCGTTCTGTCCACAAGCGGGTGAGAGCAGAGGTGAATGTTCAGTCTTGGGGAACAAAAATATGCGTCAAACAAGCCAAAATAGTTTCTAAACCTTTGAATACGGGTTCTTCTCTTCTTGACAGGCTTAAACGTCTGTTCAAATGTAATCAACCTGAAAATCTTTTATGCATGCATAACATGATGGCAATGCTCGCGTTGCGCCTATCATGCAAGACAACTGTAAGAGGCGTAAATATAGTTACACGACACTTCCTGACATCTGCGTTACCTCTGTGCCTCACAGTCATTTCCACCAGTAGATTAAGGCTCATAGTTACACTTGCTCTAATTGTAATGCCCGATTGTAATTCCTGGCCTTTGATTGGGGGATTACAATGAGCCAATTTGGAGTGACTGAACAAGCTGGTGATTTCATCTTAGGAACGCTTGGATTCGTTAGGAAGATAACGGAAGATTCATCTGGACCGACGATTGAGGTGTTTGATAAGGAGGACCGAGGTTAGTCTAACCCCTTGGTTCATACTTCTCAAGCAGGTGCTCTGTATTGTGTTCTGCGTTAGTTCGTCCTCAGTGACTCCGTTCGTGATGAGGGAGACCTGGAAGCAGCAGACATAGGTTTTCAATCACGAGGAACTCTTCGATAATGCCCGTTATTCCAAAGAACCTACTGGTCTTAGGGACCGAGGAGTTCTTGAAAATCCCTGTACTTAAGTGTTTGAGTAGGATGCGTTGATTAGATATTGCACGAATGAAACTGTCTGCAATTAATGGATTTCGATAGGTCATTTGTGTCAGTGAAAGTAAGAGTAATAATACGGCGATTCAGCCTTTCGCAGAGATCGGGCTTGAAGGTCGCTTCAATGGAGAAAACGGTCATTCCGGCAAAAATCCTTCTTTTTAAATATTTCTGGGTGTTTAACTTAAAAGTTCAGGCAAAATGCCTACAGTTTGTCAACTTTGAATAAGCCCTGGTAGTGAAAAAAATATACTGCATCGGATAATTGCCAGAAGGACCAGTTTGATAATAAAAAAATACTCCACCAATTTTGCGAATACAAAACATTAATGACGTCAGCCTATTTTCTCAAGTCTTACAAATGTGTTCATTGCAACTTTCCAGATGAAATAGGTCATCCCATAAAGACAGTACTTAATTTTGCGGCTTTCTGAGGATATTGTCGGAAGGCAACCTACGATCACAGGACGTTCCCACTGTACCTCAGCAAGAATACTAAGATATTTGACAGTGAGACATGTATGACAGCGCTTCTAGCTTCACTACCCATAGGATATTCACGCTATTTCTTCTTCTGAAGAATTTCAGGTGGCTACTGGTCGACGAAACCTTGCTCCTAGTAATGGTTTAATATGGCATTATCGAGTGGATGTTTCCGCTTTCGGTGTTTGTGGAGCGGCGTAAAAGAAAGCGTTATTTCCCACTTTAGCACCGAGATCCTTTAAAATTTAATTCTGTTGAATTTACTGCATTGTTTTCTATTAGACTGAGGTTAAGTGTCCATGCAAAACAGCATACGGGAACAGATTAATTCAAACTACCTGCCGATCACTGGCAGTTCTATTTTCCAGCCAGTTATTACCTGATGTTTAGGATACTAGCCATCTATCAACAAAAAATGAATGGAATCAAAGTTAATTACTGACATGTACCCCGAAAATTCCAAATACGAGTTTCTGATCACTTCCCACATGTGTTCTCTCCCTATACTCATGGTAAAAGTCACTGAGAAGTAGCAGCTGCTAATGTAAGCGCATACTGCCTACATGGACGCTGTTCATAGCTTGGGTTGATCGGATGAAACTGCTGCATTACCAGACATTTACCCTAGTTTAAGTCGATCAGGTGCCCTTGAGCTCGATCCCTGAGAAAACCAAAATTGCCGATACCACACATGTGCATGATGGTAGCCCACGATGCCATTTTGCGTGAATTTCTTTCAATAATTAATGTTCGCAGATTTGAAATAACTTATTCCTTATGGACCAACACAATTTTTGTTTACTTAGACCCAACGAATAAGGAAAGGATGATATTCCAACTGTGTGACATTGAATTCCACTACGTCGCTTCGATAATTTCACAGACTAATGCAATAACATCATTTTGTCAAAATCTTACCAACAGTTATATGGGACGATTACACGACATTTACTTCCTTCGTGGTCATCAAGCTTGTGGAATCGAGAGCAACTGGTCAAAAGGCTATAATTTTGAGGCCAACTAGGTGGCCTGATTGACCTCCGGAGTTGTCGAAAAATAACTTGGGGCAATGCAAACGGCAACATTCATACCAATTTCTTCTGCGGGCACAAATATTGGGTACGCAACCCAATTGTGATCGTTTTATGGATGACCAGGTTAAGAAAATCGGTCTCCTTCAACTGAACACGGAGCGAGACGTAAATGAGCCAAACAGTCGCTCACAGTGGGACTGTGTGGCGAGTCAATGAGATGCGTCAGAATTGTGTCTGAAATGGATTTCACTTGGTTTTGGTCATCCAAGTTTGGCGGGACTGGTCGAGACTCGCAGCTGGGTCACGATATAGGTCCTTCCAGTTGCGTTATCCATTCTACGTATCACCGGTTTAGCCAGTGCCTTGCTTTTGAAGCATGATCTCATGTAGACATGATCCTTTCCCGCGCGTGGAAGCTTAACTTTCGGCTCTGCCAGAAACAGCGTCTAACTATCTGGCCCCATTTTGTGTTCCCTCTTCCACATGCTCCTGTGAAGCAGGTCATTTCGATCACACAATCCGACAAATTTTTCAAGGGAATGTAAGCACCGTCTCATATAAATTGCTAGGGGTAAGTTGATATTGCCTAACTGCCCCCTAATTCACAGCAATTTGACGCATACATTTGACTGTGCGCAAGTGGAAGGCTCCGAGTCGCACACTTTACTTGTTATCGGTTGTGCTCCATAAGTGTCCGCTTCGTGCCCCCTGCTGTTCCTCGTATACGTGAACGAATCAGCGAAGGGATCAGCAGCATTCGATACATGTTTGCAAATGGTGCAGAATCCACGAGGTTCCCACACCAGTCTTCGATGCATCGAGACGTCGAAGAAATTCAACGTTAAACACAAAATTTGGAACCTTCGCTAAATGTTGTGAAATGTGGACAACTTGCGGAAGTTGAGACCCAGGACGTTTCTACATGGATAGAGGGATCAGGGCAGAATGTGTTCGTTGAACGAAATGCTGAGATGGAGGATATGAAAAGTCAGGTTACCGTTGTCTTCAAGTTATCCACTGCGTGCCTGTTTGCAACCCGTAAGGCAGAATGGCGCTTTATCCACTCAAGAAGAAAGAAGCCTCGATGAGATCAAGCATTCTCAAACATCTGTAGGAGATCAACGTGAGGGCCTATTTGAAATAGTGTGTGTAGGTCTGGTATTTTCATTTGGTTATTGATGCTGAAGCACTAAAGTGTGTGTACCAAGGGTTTATGAACTCCTCTGTAGAAATGCTTGGAATAGAGTGCCCTAACAGTCAGAAACACGACGGTCTGTCCTCGATAGGAAAAGGACAGAACATGGCAGAGCTCATAGAAATTACTGAGATCCTGAGTGAATTGTTCGAAGAAAGAGAGCGGCTGTTCACTCGCAGTGAAACATGGTGGCGGCTTCCCTACTCTCTCCTGTCCTCACCTTTGTCATGCTCTTCAGCCCTTCGTCTCTAGCAGCCGGAAGTAATTTGCGTAGGACTTAACTATCTTGTTACTTGTCCCTCATCAGGTGCCGTTCTGTTCTCAGTGTCAGAGGGACTTTTTCTGTCATCCAGAGGCCTTAAAAAATCATGGTGGCACCAGCACCGTCTTTGATCCTGCCCATCAAGCGGGGCATACCATGATTTCCAAAAGTGACTTGAATACGGTTTCTCTCCACCACTCAAACCTGTGGTAACCAAGAGAGAGCTCTCTTAACCTTGATGAGTGTTCAATTGGGGATATTCTGGCTGCTCAAATCTGTGTTCTTCACACCACCGAGGATGTCAAAAAATTGCAGGAAAGTTTTATGTTCTATTCGATGCACCACGGTGATGTCCTTGGAGCTCAATGGTGCAAGTGTGAAGCGCAGTGGAAACCAGCAGTAGCGAACGGACTATATTTGAATTTTGTACCACAGCATGCCTTCGTGTTGTAGGGTGCCGTTTTAGTGCGCGTTTGTGTAGGTCTCGTGCATGGCCTACCGGGCCGTTGGCTCATGCTTGTCCCTGTTGTTTTCCTCAGGACTTTTGTTGAAACCCCTACTTCGAAACTGAGCTGTTTCCCGGTACGTCCACATTTCCCCAAAGTTGGTCCACAGGTTCTACGGACAGTCAGAGTAAAAACGGCTGGCTTGCATGCTACACAAGAAACTGGACATAATCCGACGGCTATTCTCAAGCTTTTAGGTTCAAAGTTAACGGGATCAGGCGCTCCTGGTTGCGCGCGTAGAACAACCATGATGTCATAGGTTGTTATGTAATTAGTCCGAAGATGAATAATCAAAAATGGACTGTTCATCAAGCCACCCTCACTCCTGATGAACTCACTGGAGGCGACTTTGTAACGCGCGACGAGGTAGAAGCACTGAGGAACGGCGTCTCTTTGAAGGACGGGAACACAGCAAGAGTCTGGAATGGTAGCAAAAACCAAAACAGCACGAGCCAGAAGGCCAGTAAGTCATGCATACAACTTACTCAAACGAAAATCAAAATGGCGTCATTAACACGACAGCGAAATACGTTACACTGCGCTCTCCTTAGGGAAGAGCACTGTCCTCAGTGCTCCGTAACTACCGTTCGGACGACCACTTCAACTTGCTGCACTAGGATAGCTGGTCGAGAGAGTGGGGCTGTTGTGAAATGAACCCGGTAACCGACACGAATGCGACGACGATGAACGACTACGGAAGGTATGACGAATGCGACGACGAAAGACTGCGACGATGAGGAACGACTGCGAACACGTTCACCATCCCACCGCTCTCACTAATTGTAACGCGCGACGGAGTGGAAGTACTGAGGAATAGCGTCTCTCTGAAGGAATAGAGCACAGCGAGATTCTGGAATGGTAACAAAAACCGAAACATAATGAGCCAGAAGCCCAGTAAGTCATGTACACAACTTACTCAAGCGAAAACCGAAATGGCGTCAATAAAACGGCAGCGAAATGCGTTACATCTTTGTAACAGGACGATGAGTGTATACACAGGACAGCGATCGCAGACAGTCCCGACGCAATCCAAAACCAGAGAAAAGACGTAAAGAACAATCACAACCAGTGTATCGGTGATACAGAGACGAGGCGGCGATCCGCACAACGCCAGTAGCAACACAAAATCAAAGTCCCAATGACAACGGTAAAGTGAAACCGAAACTAAGAGGACGCGCGCAGTACGTTCTAAAACTGCGGCTAATCACTCTCCCCTCCATTGTGTTGCAGAGCCGGTGGTTTGCATAGTCGCCGAGGAAGAGGCCCCAATTGAAGACAATTTGACTGATTGGACCGTGACGTAATACCCTATATCGTTTGTAGTAATGTTACGTGTTTCCCATAAACGGTTACCAACACACCCCTGTTCTCTTTCTTTACTGGCATATTAAAATTTGGCGACCCTGCCAGGATCTAAAGAAGAGAGATGCCAGTAAAACAAACGAAAGGTGATCAGTACCCTCAACGAAGAGGGCATGACCGACGCGAGGGCAGAGGCAGTGAGCACTTTCACACGTGCGGTCGAGAATCTCTTTTTGTCATAGCCAGCGACTGCAGTGCCCCCTCTGCCGATGCCGGAGGAATTTGTCCCGGGGACGCCGTATCGACAATGGGAGGGCATGGCAAAGCTGTATATCGATCAGTTTCCCGCTGCTCGGCGTAAAGTCGCCCTCCTTTGTCTCCTGTCAGGTGAAGCGCTGGA
>QNGE01006296.1:0-12569 GCA_008508345.1 Paragonimus westermani | reverse complement strand
CGAGTTGTTCGTCAAAAATTCCCCATACATATTGTCTGTCATAGTAAATGTTATAACCCCACATTTTCTCATCTAACGTGTGGAATTACAATCTCCCTCCCGATTCCCATATTATCCATTGGACGAGGAAATGTTTCTGCGACCGGTGGACGCACGGAACATCGTCCAAGCTGAACAGTTCACGAGATGTTCAACTTTGTGACGTTTTCTAGCAATCGACGAAATCTCGCGTTTGAATCTGCCCATGCGTTCGCTTGATTTCGGGATTTTCCGCCATGCTTCGCCAAAGCCGCTCTATCTTGTCGATTCCCGTACGCCAATTTTATTCCCCGACAGCAAAGAATTCCGAAGGTGCGTATGGACGTCCTCCCGGAATGCCTTTGAAATATTTGAAAAATCCTCCATCCCACAACCTTGTTAACATTGAATTAGTTAAACATCCCTTTACTGAGACTGAATCGGTGAAATGAGCGAACTATCTATTTCTCTGTTGCGTGCGTTACAGTTCCATTAACTACAGTCGTTTTCTCTTCGACCACGTGATTCTTGCAACAATTTTCACGTTTGTGCAACTGTTTAATTATTCGTTTTTGTATGGTTTGTAAATGTCCACAGTGATTGCGCATTACCGAGCGTGCTTCTCACATATGCGTTGGGAAATAAATATTATTATCATTGATATTATTATTCTTATTAATATATCTGGGACATGTGATTTCTGGGGGCGCCATTTGAACAGACCCGAAGAAATTTGAGCAGGTTATGACCTGGCCTACACCGCCGAACACCGTGGAGGTACGTAGTTTTCTATGCCTTGCCTCGTATTATAGAAGATTTATTCCTTGATTCGCACTTATCGCCAGCCCACTGCGCACCCTCCTGGAAAAAACTCGAAAGTTCGAATGGTCCAAAGAATGCAAAGCAGCATTCGGGACCCTCCGACGTTCTTCATGTTCCGCACCCATCTTGTCACTACCAGACTTGTCGCCTGCGGCCGGTGGTTACATTTTAGACACTGATGCTAGTGACTATACCATTGGGGCCGTGTTATCACAAAATATACTGACTGACACGAGAGAGTGATAGCTTACGGGATCCGCGTTCTTAGCGAAAGAGAACGCAATTATTGCACGACTAGGAAGGGGATGCTAACCCTGGTTTTCTTTGTAAAACATTTCCGGCACTACTTGTTGGTGCGTTTTACCGTTCGCACTGGCCACCAATCTTTCCGTTGGCTTTAGGACATTAAGGACTCGGAAGGCCAGATTGCGCGGTGGCAGGGGATTCTTCGAGAATATGACTTCGCGTGTGAACATAAAGCTGGGAAAAGTCACGCTAATGCAGATGCGTTATCCAGAAGACCCGGGCGTGCTCATGGAGACTGCCCGTCTTGTAGTAGGCAACACGTAACACCAGTCATATTGCAAGGCACTGACTATGGACGATGGCAGACGTCCCGAGCGTCTGACCCCGAAGCTGCCCTTATTTGCCAAAGACAACGGAACGAAGGTATTATACTCATAACTAAAAAGATGGAAGGGAAAAGTTACCAAATTCGCTGCCTGTGGGCACTGTGGGACCACTTGGAGGTGTGCGAGAGTGTTTTATTTTTCGATTATGGGCCTAACTATTGCAAAAGAATCGTTTTCCCACGATCAATGTTAGACAAAGTTTTAGAAGACCTCCATAGAGAGCTGGGACATGCCAGACTAAACAAACTGGACGCAGCAGCCAGACAACGTTTGCGGTAGCCACATTTGCGCCGTGATATAACGACCTTCTGCCATCGGTGTGAACAATGTGACAGTTTAAAGGATCCAAAGAACAAACAGAAAGCTTCACTTCAGCCAATAGTACTGGCTATCCGAATGAATCAGTTGGTGTGGACATCACAGGCCCCCTAAGGGAAACGCCAAGAGGCAGACAGTATGTCCTAGTGTTGGTGGACTATTTTACAGAATGGTGTGAAGTAGTACTTTTATCCCACATTGATGCGAAAACGGTTGGCAATGCAATCGTTGAGCACTGAGTGTGCCACTGGGGAGCGCCGGAGCAGCTGCACTCTGACCAGGGGTTCAATTTCGAAAGCGCGTTATCACAAGAAATCCGTCGGATCCTGGGAATTGACAAAACCTGAACGACCGCCTATCATCCCTAAAGCAACGGACAAGTGGAAAGGACCAATCACTCACTTTTATCATTGCTAAAAGCGTTTGCAGATCGCAACCCGCTCGATTGGAATCTGGCGATTCCAAAGTGTGTACTAGCCTATCGCAGTTGTGTTCATGCGTCTACTAAACAAACGCCTCACTTTCTGTGGACTGTCCGAGAAATCCGACTACCTTCCGATATCTGCCTGGCATCGGCCATCCGAATACAGCCCACGATAGCGTAATATGTTTGCAAGCTGATCAATACGTTACGGTTAGCACACGAAATGGCGAGAACACACTTGCAGAGTGCACGCAGGCATCAGAAGGAGTATTATGATAAAAAGGTATTCGGGCTCCCTTGAGACCCGGGGATAAGGTATGGTTACACAAGGAAACGATGCACCCAGGTGTCCCTGCAGACACAATGGAAAGGACCGTTTGTTTTAGAACATGTAACATCGGACTCAACTTGTTTAATAAGAGATCCGACATCCCCAAATAGTTTATCTATGGACATCCACTATAACCGCCTGGAAAATTCATGGATAGCATGGACAATGATTTGCTACGGGGAGCTGCAGACGATGTACGAGAGTTAGGTCAGAGTTCAAGGTTCCGCCAGACGGGGGCTTGGGTGTGACATCGAGGACGCAGTCTAAAGTAGTAGGGGATGGTGTAAAGTGAAGCCGAAACTAAGAGGACGCGCGCAGTACGTTCTAAAACTGCGGCTAATCACTCTCCCCTCCATTGTGTTGCAGAGCCGGTGGTTTGCATAGTCGCCGAGGAAGAGGCCCCAATTGAAGACAATTTGACTGATTGGACCGTGACGTAATACCCTATATCGTTTGTAGTAATGTTACGTGTTTCCCATAAACGGTTACCAACACACCCCTGTTCTCTTTCTTCACTGACATATCACGCAACGCATTTTTCACCGTTCTAAACAATTAAGTCTATGGGGGAATCGAATGTCACAGTTTTAGGGACGTTCATGTCGTGCGGAACACGCCAAGTAATACGTAGGTGGGCGACCTGAAATAGATAACAATAGAGGGAGAACATCAGCGGAACGTTTAGCGCGCATGCGCAACAGTTTATATATCGTTACTACTTGAAAATTTAACAATTGCGCAATTAAATCTGCACACATTTTGTTCGTCCTTGGAATGTTAAAACAAAAACCCCAAACAACATAGCCGAATGATTTTGTTGAAGGGAACATCACACTGTAATAACATTGTTGGGATGAGAACGAGGATTATTCGAAGAATTACGAGAAGACTTATGGTCTGCCAACACGATTGGGTTTCGGCGTAGTGCTCTTCGGGCGACGTTGATTTGTCTACCTTGCTTAGCACGATTTTGCTATGGGTAAAAAGAGCAAAATAGGAAAGGCAAGGAAGGATCGGTTTTATTTTCTCGCAAAGGAAACGGGTATGCGCATCTTCATATCCTGGTGGATGTTTTAGGTTATCGCTCTCGAGCCGCATTCAAGCTGATCCAGTTAAACAGAAGATTCAATTTTCTAAACACGTCGAAGATTTTGATCGATTTATGCGCTGCTCCGGGTGGTTGGCTACAAGTTGCTTCAAAAGAGATGCCTGTGACTAGTCAGATAATTGGTGTGGACTTGATTCCAATTAAACCTATTCCGAGAGTCAAAACATTTGTGGCGGATATCACCACTGAAAAATGCAAACAAGTTTGTCGAATCGTTCCATTTTACGTGTTAGTTGATACGCGCGGAGCTTTTACCTAATAAGGCGGATGTTGTTTTGCACGATGGTGCGCCGAATGTTGGAACGGCGTGGTCTGTCGATGAGTATGCTCAAGGTTCGTTTCCTATGTAGTTTATGTCATCTGTTTAGCCAATCTTTGTCTGCAAGCGTTTGCGTTAGCAACCGATGTCTTGCGGAGGGGTGGCTGGTTTATCACAAAGGTCTTCCGTAGTAGGGACTATGAACCCCTCAAGTGGGTATTGTCTCAGTTCTTCAAGACCGTCCGTCCGGTTAAGCCGGAGGCATCACGAATGGAATCTGCAGAGATTTTCCTCGTTGGTCAATTTTATAAAGCACCTGATCGTATTGATCCACGATTTCTCGATTCACGACATGTTTTCGGTGAGATTGAGATAGAGAAAGATCGTTCGGTTGTCGTCTCTTCACTTCTGAAAGAATGCAAAAGGAAGAGGTTTGTCACTGTTATTTCTGGCCTTACATTTTCATCAGGAAAGCTGAAGGCTATGCTGAGGGCGATATACTTTACCACGAGTTGCGTGTTTCTGATTTCCTGCAAGCCTCAGACCCATTGGAGACACTCGCTAGAGCCAACAAGGTTAGTTCCCCAATTATCCACTTCTATTTATTCAGGTTGTGCTTGACCTTAAAGAGGTCGAAAATCATCCACTAACCACAGAGGCCGTGAAATCCGATATGGAAGATATCCAGGTGCTCGGTAAAGCGGATATTAAGTAAGCAGTAAACCTGGCGCACTCACTGCTTGCACCTTGATTTAAGCCATATTCACTCACAGTATTACATTTCGTTTCACTTCGGTGGAAGGAAGGCTGCTTGTAATTAAGTTAGTGTTGGTGCACGTAGTGTTGAGGTGCTTATGAATAGGATAAAATATTGCGATGAGTGCTATTTTAGATGTTCACTCAAAAATAATCACAGAAAACTACCACTACCACTTCGATTACAGCTCTTATCTTCTTGACTGCTTATCGTAGCTCGATTTAATTTGGCGTTAACCATTTTTTGTTATGAAATTTCAAGGTGATGTTCAAACTACCGAAACGGCTGACATATGGATATTTCCACCGGGGGCAATTCAGATGTCAATCTTTTACGATCTTATGTCTGTACTGCAAGTTGTCGTTTTCTCATGTCAAGTCTGTACTGCTACCAGAAAGTGTATTGTTTATCCCATATGATGGGTAAACGTCTAACATCCATTGGTTTCTTTTTCATTGTTGGGCTTACCTGGCTACAGGCTATTTCATTACCTAATTTCTGCGCATATGCTTTAAGGCAAAGTGAGGGATCTTTCTGAACTTCCAGGTCAGCATACGAACCCGAATGTACGTGTGTTTCTGTGCGGTCTCCGGTTCTGTGCGATATTTCTGTTGTATGGACGTACCGTTAAACGATTATTTTAGACAAACGTAAGCTTGAGTTTGTTCACTTGTTACGATATCGGCTGGCCGTTATTTGTGTGTTTTGTCCGTGACACTCTCAGATGCTTATGTGTGAGTTTCGCAGTCCTGCCTGAGCGAATTCGTTTGACTCGGTACCTTGCGTTAGCCGGTATAACCGGAATAAGGATCTTGGAGTTCCATTCATTCCGCTCTGGTAAATCGTCTTATTCTTTGATCGTTTTCGGGAATCCCACACGAAGTCCGTGATGCCTGCTTTCGCTCATCGATGTTACCACTCGGACGAGCTACGCTGCAGCTGTGTGCATCTTTCACCCTCAATATCCAACACTAACTTGTTCCCACCGAGCTGAATGTTTCATCTCTTATTGCGACGGCCTGCTACAAGTATTTATTTTGTAACAGGGTATTGTTTCTAATCCGGTCAAAATGGTTACTGGTCGCTTAGATTTACCACTGTTTTTACCTTATGTTGTCTAGGGGTGACGTAGATTCTCCAATGGCCCTTCGGCTGTCAGTAGCATTTTTGGTCGGTGTGAGTTTGAAGTCGTCTCTGAATTCAGTATTCGACTTCTTCACCACAGCACTACCGGGTATTTTCATCATTACCTAAACTGGTGTCTCTTTACACCCTCGTAGTTCTGGTTGCTTGACTTCTTATCTACCTTTCTAGAAACCTTCTGAAATGGCGCAAGAAAATAATTGCTGAACTGAATAAAAAATTACAGCAGTAAGTTCTCTGCCATTTGTCTAAACAACCAGTTTCTTGCTCTGTTTATCCATACTTTACAAAAGCACGTAATCTGTTTTTCCAGTCTAGTCGTTCAGCTGTCTACCGGTAGCTTGGCTTCATGACGCTGATCAGTCTACCTTTATAACATTTCTTTCTAAATTTTCTCAGGGATTCACCATTATTGACAGAAACACAACCACATGAACCGGTTGAATCAGAATTGTTAGATGAGGAGGAATTGGACGAACTGAAAGTTGAAGAAGATATCCATCGTCTGCTGAACGAAGAGGCAAAGGTTACGAAGAAGTAAGTTATCATGCTGCTATTTATCTTCCATGGTCGCATTTTTGTTTCAACGAATGCTGCGCCAATATTCTTCTAAGTGTAATTTATTTTGGAGTCAAGAGTGTTTGATGACTGTTGAGTCATGAATAAATAGTTATGAACACCGCTGTACTGTTTGCATCACCTGACGAAACATTCTGTGGTAAACTGGTGTACACTACACAGTTCCGGTTGTGCACTTGATTTCCCCACAAGGCGGAAACTTCTTCATCCTAATGATTCCGACCGCATGACCATGTTTTATTGTGCCCTTACTTATAGAGCGTTGGTTGACTTTCACAACTGCCCTTCCAGAAAACTTACCTAACGTTGGTTCAAGCTTGAACTCAGTTCAACACTGCGTTTTATGATGTTCGTTGCCTGTGACTGTTGGATGATACATGGTTCGTACAATCCTTGTTGTTCCTATCCAGAACTAGCCTAACAACAAAGCAGCACGCCTGTTGTAGTGCAGTGGCTAGCTTCCGTTAAAGATCTCCCTAAAATTGTCGCCGTTACAATCTATAGGTTCATAATCAGACATTGTAAATAGACGGCGAGGATTCTGACGTTTACGGTCAACTTTGCGGCAGCTAGCCAAATGCATGACAAACGTCCTGCTACTGTCAGAAGTCAAGTCTATTGACACGACTTCGGTGCTGTGCTTCAAAGTGCATTCACTACAGCCTCGTCGATGGTTGACGTTGCAGTCGTTCTTACCATAGCTTACATTTCTGATGGAGGACGAGCGTTTTGTTAACTCCGTCTGCAGGCCTCTACCCTAGATTATAATTTCCGAGACATTTTTGTGTCGGACGTCCTCGTTAGACTACCCCGTTGAAATACTTGTTTCATCGTACGGAAGTTGAACGTGTACGTAATCGTGAACACTGTCTAAGCGGCTTACTTGCCTGGTCCTGAAGAACGAAGGAGAATGGACTTTGTGGAAACATGGTCATTGAAGTTGAACATCCAACTTTTGGGGGTTTAATTGGGAACCACTGGTAATTATGGATCGAAATGATTTACGATACTAGTTGAAAGGGTGGTGTCAGCGTCAACGTGTTTACGTCTGTCCAGCCAACAGTGATAAGCTACTTTTGCTGGTCCCGTTTATACTGCTCGGTGGTGAGTGGGGTATGGAGTTAATGTTGGCCTTGGACAGCATGGTTGTTTCTGAGCTGGAATAGTGCCAGGACGCGCAGACAGGATTTCTTAACATTAGACTGCAAGACAGCGTTTAAGAGGTACTACGATAAGGTACTTCGTTTTTTAGTTCCACTTACTTTATTCAGGTAGACCGGGAGACTTGTTCGTCAGACTTGTATACTGACCTACTTGGCACGAGTAATTCTCATAATGTTGCTTTGATAGTCCAGTTTAGCTCATCAGATCATCGTGGTACACAAACTATCTTTTTTTGAGGCCCAGCCTGTTTGTGCTCGCGCTTGGGTTGCAAAGTAGACAATATGGGATCTTTTGAACAATAATTCACGTGTACTGCTTCTTTGCGCTCATNAGCCGACGTAAAATGAGGCCAGTGAGTAACTTAGACGCAACAGACACCAAACTGATGCCTCTGTGGTTGTCACATAGACTTCGGGACCCCTTTTTGAAAACGGGAATGACTGTTGATAAGCCTCCGGTGTTAGCTAAATGTGCAGAATGTAGTGATCAGACTCGGTCTCAGGTAGGCCACGTAGTTGTTAACCATTGGTGTTATAATATCCGGGATTGTCAGTCCCACTAAACTACGTACGTGAATTCGGACCAAGCCTTCGCTCACTGTTGGCTGGCTTTTCAGTTAGCTTGACGTTTGTCAAATTGAATGAATTCCCGTGTGGTCTGGCAAACAGTCATAATCACGAATTCGCTGGTTTCGATTTTCACCAGTGCCGTACGAAGGAGGTGTTGCTTGTGGCTTGTTGGGCCGTGGACATAACATGCTCTGGCTGTCAAAAACGTCCGTCAGTTCATGCAGTAGGTGGATACAGTGCATCCACAAGAGCTAAATGCAATCTAACGATGAATCAAGGGTTTGACATACCGATAAAATCAATGAACTGGAATCGGCTGTCACATCGGCTTATACTGGTAGTCTGTTTAAACTTACCCACTACTGGTTTTAAGGTGCTTCAATTTTGGCAAGTAGGAGGTGCGCGTTCGTTAGACCGAACACTTTGGGTGTGGTCCTGCTTTCACTACATTGAATATGTGTATTTCTGAAGCCATATCCTGATCGAAGGGTCTAGCGTCATTCGCCTAAACGAAGCACCATTGCTACATCGATACTCCCAGACGTTTTGGGTCTGCGAGTAACTTGGTCGGATATTTGCAACACTTGAAAAGTACCTACTTGTATCGTTTCCGGCTCCTACTCTATTTGTTACTTACACTTTCCTGGTATCAGAATGCAGTACATCAGGAGGTAGCTTATTCCAGAATATACCAGTCTTCCTTGCCAATGTCTTCTGATATTTTCCCACGCTTACTACCGCACAACATAGCATTTGGTTCGTGGTTTTTATGTTGACCTGTCATGGTTTAGGTTGGTCAATCAGCTCTTGGTGACTGCTTCTATGGAGTTAATCGTTGTTCAAGGTTTGGGTGAGTTTACCGCACTAGGATTTACCCAGTGTGGATTGGCTGAAGGTATCTTAACGGTTGGTCTATCAAAGCTGGACATGCTGTCAAGGTTTGGAGTTATACTTACTTCTTGTGCTTGCATACATGTCATTCTACTGTGTGGTTACCCGAAGGCTCTCGGTTGGCAAGAACTTTGAACTTTCGAATAACTTACTGGGCCGCATGCTACGCAGCTGTCAGAAGCAAAATGTATGGGTGTATCCAAGACACGAACACTGTTTTTTTTTTCGATTTGGACCAAGGAGCTTACGTTGATGTGGTTGGCCGGGTGCTACTTGCCAGAGTATGAGTTTTGTCGATCCTATGCACCTAGCGCGCGTCCGGACGTTTGCTATTTACATTTGAAACCCATGACTATCCATTATCCGAGACACGATGGGGTGAGGGCAAGGATACGACCGTGTGTGTGTTTGTTTATTCAGCCGGAAGTTAAAACTGGTTGTAAACATCAGGCCAAAACAAACTATGGCAGACTGTGGAAATCGCCTGGCAAATAATTTGGCTAGTGAGATTCGGACTACGTATCCTCGTGTCAGCTGTAAGATAATGGCAGGAAGGTGGTCACGCGTAAACCAGTGAAATGGGCTGTTAACTTAAACGTTTCGAACACTTGAGGCACGCGCTACTTCATTATCGGAAAATCAACAAGGCAGACTGAAATACATTACGGTTGAAAACGTCATATCACATCGGTTATTACTAACTTCTGGGGCGGTCGTTGTGGCGTCAGTAAAACTGCCTTGTGGGTTCAAGTAAGCAATCACAGACGTTGATCAAGTTAGTTAGTCGAACAACAACTGAACGAATGATAATAAGCATGCATTACGCGTCCATGGGGAACTAATCGGACGGGAGTCGTTCATTGAACAATCGATGGACCACATAGCTGACGGGTTGGAGTTCGTTGTGCAGACAGACTAAGCGTACTCAGAGGTCAGTGAAGCACACTTCAAACACAAGTCCACACAAGATAGTAGTAAGTGTCGCGATACTGTAAGGTACATGATGTGCGTTGATCGCCGCTCTCTATTGGGGACTGAATTAAGGATCGGTGGGATGGAGGCATGCCTGCAACCACAGTGGCTACCTCCCTTACACGGACTGATCGACTGATTTTTTCGAAAATGACGGTCCGTCGGTGCGTTGTTGCATGATGTCTAGACGTCGAGACAGTCCAAAACATGATGGAAACACGATAGGAATACACAAGTAGAAACCTTTCTTCTCCTTGGGCAAACATGGGGGCCCGCAGACGTTTGCACGTTGGTTAGAGAGAAATTCGGAAGGTATCAGACAAATGCTTATGGGACTATTTCGTTGGAATAGTTGGTTCGCAGGAGGGTGAATCTACAGAATGCAACCGGCGGTTGAGTCATAGTCTGGGCATCTTGACAAGTACAGGCCATCGCGTTGCTTCGCAAATTTAACCTTCCGCTGTGTTTGTTTCACGCAGCTGACCCAGTGTGCCATAGTGGTGACCCGTCGTAGTTTGATGCAACTTAGAATTACCTTTTTACACTCCCAGGTCAGTTTCGCTTGACCTTTCCTCTCGAGTATTGAGTACAAAATTGTAGGGATTCCACCATATCATCTCCCCTGTGCTGTCCAGATTCCAGCAATGAAACCACGAGTTAAACTCGACTGGATCTCTACTGTCGCTTTCCTACAACTCGCCATTACAATCCACTCGATCGTCCTGTGCTATTGAGGGCCTTCTTTTTTGCCTAGCGTACGTAGTTTCTTGACATGCTCAGATTTCGTGCAAGTTTGTTGAAGCGCAGTCATGGGAAGTGCACCGAGGGTTTTCATCGTCTGATTCGGTTTAACCCTTGACTGTTCCCCACTGGTACGCTTTTCAGAGTCACCTTAGTTCGTTCACGGAGTTAGAAGTTTTCAAGTGATTATCGGCCCCATCTGACTGTAGCGACCATCTTCCACTTTTTCGAAGGAGTGTCGTCTCTATTGACGTTGAGTAAACAACCGTTGACCTTTTTGAAGCGGTGCTTTTGGTGAACAGTGTTGTAGCAGGTCATTTCCCAAAGTGGGCTAAAATCTTGTTTGTCAGCTTGAAGAAGGTTGATCGGAGCAAGCTTGTTAGTACTGGCGGAAAAGCTGTGATCCCTTGCCTTCTGAGGCAAGATCTGACCTTTGCCAGCATATAAAATAAGAAGGCCCGTCAAAATTTTTGAGGTGCTCTGGTCGGTATCATTTTGAACCTCATATACACAACACATGTTTGTTGTATGTTGATCAACCGTTTTCAGTTGAAAGTGTGCGGTTTTCTTGTCCGTGTGACTATTCAAATCAGACGTCAGCCTCGGAGGGGTATTTGGTTCAGCGAATCCCATGGAAAGCGGAAACCATGTTAACTTCGGGCTGAAATCGCTTGGCCCACACACAGAACTGGAATTTTCTGGGAGAGAAGTGGCTCGCAGGTTCTTAGATTAAGAGTTGTCAGTCGCTTTTAAGCATGCATCGTCATTGTTTTTTCACTTTATTAAGCGATTTTTACGTTCTTCATCGTTTATCAACGAAGGAGCCACCACCATTTCAAAGTATTTTAAAAACTTTAAAACTGGGCGCACATATATGGCTAATGGCGAATGACAGAGTTAATGGAGCACAGCTCAGGTGCGGTTGACTGATAATCGTTGGATTGTGCATCATCCAGGCTAAGTGCTTTTTGGCGAATGTTGACAGTCCCAGTGAACTTTAGAATTTGCTTCGTTCACTGATGATGTACTGTTTTATACCGAGGTTGTTTGTCCGTAACCTTCAAATTATCATGAGATTTTCAAGCGCTTGTCGCTGTAGCTATTTTTCGTTGGCTACTTAATCTGTTTTCTTCACAGAATGAAACTTTGTCAGACCTATGGTCCACGCCAGTTACTTTTGTTTTTGGCCTTTGTGGCCTTCTCAGCTTTTCTCTGTCTGGGGGGTCTGTATGATTGCAACGTTTGCCAGCTGATTTGTCACCGCTGTGATTTTCAAGTTCATCTTTCTGCATATTTAGACGGTTCGACGATATTCAACCATAAGGTGACTCAGCAACTCACGTAGCAGCAAATCCTTCTTGATGTCAACGTTGGAACCTCACCTTTGGGTTCAGCTGGTGCCATGTGCTAGCATGAGTGAGCTTCGCGAGCCTTCTTATTGCCAGCGGAGTCGTGTTCACGGACTTGCATGCCATTACTGTTATAATTTCCGTTTATATTTATTTGACAGCCAGAATCGAACGTTCATGTTCGTTTACAGTTGTGCGCAGTCAGTGCTGGAGTGTCAGACCCAGTTAATAAGTCTTTATACTTAGTTGCTGATATGAGTGATACGGCTGTTTGTTGTATTTCGAAGGCCGAAATAACGCCTTTCTACTGACGTTGGTGTTATTAGTAAAAAAGACTTGTGTCTTATATCGGGAGCATCATCCGGTGTGGCTAACTCGAGGCTTCGCAAAATCATGCTCGCCTTCTATCGCTGCACACCTAATGGAGTCCAACCACTCGATCGATCTCAATGACTCATTTCGTCCTATCTATCGCGCACCGGGTTTACAATC